>PVJD01003258.1:0-169067 GCA_004026545.1 Mormoops blainvillei | reverse complement strand
CATAATCATCTCAATAGATGCAGAAGAAGCATTTGAAAAAATTTAACACCCTTTCATGATAAAAACTTTCAGAAAATTAGGAATATAAGGGGGTCCTTTACAAAAAACCCAAAACAAACATCATCCTCAATGGTGAAAACTTAAAGTTTTCCTCCACTGAAATGAGAAATAAGAAAAAGATGCTCATTTCACCACTGCTGTTCAATATTATACTGGAAGTTCCAGTCAGAGCAATTAGGTAATAAAAAGGAATAAAAGACACCCACATTAGGAAGGAATAATAAAAAGTATCTCTATTTGCAGATGACATGATTCTATATCTAGAAAATCCCATAGAATCCACAAAAATCTATTAGAGGTAATAAGCAAATTTTGGCAAAGTTGCAAGTGCCAAGATCAACACACGAATATCAGTTGTGCTTCTATAAACTAGCAAAAGACCATTATAAAAAGAATTGTTAAAATACCATTTAAAATAGCATCCAAAAGAATAAAATACCTAGGAAAAAGTTAACCAAAAATGTGAAAGAGTTGTACACTTGAAAACCATGAAACATTGCTGAAAAAAATTAATGAAGTCCTAAATGAATGAAAAGACATCTCACGTTCACAGATTGGAAAGTTTAACATTATTAAGATAGTTGTACACCCCAAACTGATCTACACATTCAAAGCAATCCCCATCAAAATTCCAATGACCCTTTCTTTCTCTTTTTTTTGAGAAATGGACTATCCAATTCTCAAATTCATATGCAATTACAAGGGACTCCAATTAGCCAAAAGAACACCGAAAAAGAAAAACAAAGTAGGAGGATTCACAGTTCCTGATTTTAAAACTTGTTAAAACTACAGCAGTTGAAACAGTGTGGTATCAGCCTATGAATAAACATATAGACCAATAGAATAGAACTGAATGGCCAGAAATAACCCAAAACATCTATGGTCAATTAATTTTATTTATAATGGTACCAAGGCCATTCAATGGAGAAAGAATAGTCTCTTAAAGAAATGGTGGGCCCAACTGCTTCCACATGCAAAACAATAAAGCTGCACCCTTACTTCATTCCATATATAAAAATTAACTCAACATGAATTAACTATCTAAATATAAGCATTAAAAATATAAAACTCTTAGAAGAACTAAACTTTCATGACCTCAAATTTGTCAATAGATTTTAAAATTTGACACCAGAAGCATGAGCAACAAAAGGAAAAAACAGATGTATTAGACTTCATGAAACTAAAATCTTATGTATATCAAGGTACATTATCAAAATATGGAAAGATAACATACAGAATGGGTGAATATGTTGAATATTTGTAAATCACACTTCTTATAAGAGTCTAATATCCATAATAGAAAGAACTCTTCTAACTCAACAACAACAAAAAAACAAACAATCCAATTTAAAAGTGGACAAAGACCTTGAACTGGCATTTCTCCAAAGAAAATATACAAATGGCCAACAAGCACATAAAAAGATGTTCAATACCAGCAGCCATTAAGGAAATGCGTATCAAAACCACAATGAGATACCACTTCAATCCCGCTAAGATGGTTAAAATAAGAAGACAGATAATAAGAGGTGTTGGTGATGATGTGGAGAAATCACTGCTCATACACTGCTATTGGGAATATAAAATGGCATGGCCATTGGGAAACAGGCTGAAAGTTCCTTCGAAAGTTGAACATAGTTATATGACCTAGTACTTCTACTGCTAGATATGAACCCAAGGTAATTTCACACAGAAACATATGTACAAGTGTTATGGCAACATTATTTGTAATAGTCAAAAAGTAGAAACAATCCAAATGGTCAAGAACTGATTAATGGGTGAACAAAAGTGGTACCCAGTGAAATGTTAGTCATCAAAGGGAATGAAATTGATACATGCCACGGTATGGATAAACCTTGAAAACATTATGCGAAGAGAAAGAAGACATAAAATACCACATATTATATGATTCCATTTATATGAAGTGTTCAGAATAAGCCAATTCATGAGGACCAAAAGTAGTTTAGTCGTTGCCAGGGACTGGGGACAGAACAGAATGGGTAGAGACTGCTGAAAAAATACAAGGCTTCTTTTTGGAGTGATGAAAATGTCTGGAGTCAGATAGTGGCGATGGTCTCACAAGCTTGTGAATGTACTAAAACCCACCGAGCTGTGCACTTTCAAATGGTACATTTTATGGTATGTGAATTGTATCGTGAAGGTAAACTTTGCCCATTTATATTGGGAAGGTCTCTATGGCTGTAAGGAGAACAGATCAGAGGTTGGGGTGAGAGATACCTTAACAACAGTACATGTGAAAAAAGCTTCTGTGTTTCCTCTGTAAAGGGTGTGACCTGGAAACTGTCCTAGGACACAGCTCAGTACAGTGGCGGTAGCAGAGGGAGGTGCCTGGTGCTGTCCGTGGTGCTGACCTCAAGGGCTTTAGTTCTTGTAAACCTTCCTGAGAATTTATTTTCCTTATCCTTCTTCATCTTGGTCCTGTGATCAGTGTCCCCGAAGAGTTTATAAGGGTGCATCTGATGCAACAGCTCACATACTTTTTAATAACTCCCACTGCTCTTGCCCTCAGCAGCCTGAGCCCAGCTTCAATTCACAAATTGAGCCTAAGTTTTGTCCTCTGAGGAATGTCCCTTCCCTTAAGGCCAATCCTATATGTGTTCCTGGTTTTACGGAGGCCAGAAAAATGGAGCAGCAGGACAAGGGTGGCCTGGAAGATGGGAGGCTCTAAGTCTACTTGGCCACTTTGGGCTGGAGGTAGGTGATGGCCCCAGTTTCCTCTTGATGGACAAGTCAGCACTGAGAAAGCTCCTATGAAAGCCTATTGTAAGATAAACACGGAGTGGAGGGAAAGCATAGGGAAGTCATTGGGCAAGAATGCAAGGGGGACAGGATTTGGAGAACAGTGGATTTTATCTGGCACTAAGACTTTCATCTGTACTGGCTTATGTTTTGGGTGGAATTTAGGACAGAGGGTGGGAGAAAGAGCGGACTATAGATGCTACTGGTTCTCCCTCGCTTCCCACATACAATCTACAGCTTCTTTCCACACCCAGGAGAAAACAAACAGGGTCTTTCTCACCTTCGTACCCTCTAACATTTCCCTTCAAATCCTCTTTTATTGCTCCACCTTCCTCCTTCTCCTGTCTGCTGTCTCTGCCACTCACTTCAGGTTTTCATTCCTTCTTTATTGCTATACCTCCATGTTAGCCTTCCTTAAATCATGTGTCTAATAAAACCTGTTAATGCTCCCAAGATGACCGCCAACTTGGCTCGCCCTCATTTTGGAAACCACTTATTCCTCCTCCCTTCCTGCCTCTTAACCCCATGTGGAGTGACACTGAGAGCAGGACAGATGGGAGACAAGATAGAGTAACAATAGTAAGGGGCCTGGAACCCTTCCATTACCCTACACATATCATGTCCTTCCTTCATGTCTCTCTGTTTTCTTTCCCATCTACAATCCCTCTAAATCTATTCTCTCTGCAGGTAGGTGGAAGGACCATCTCCAAAGATTCTTATGACTGTGTAGAAAGAATGCTGGCAACACTTAGATGATGCTTCTAGGTCTGTGAATCTGGTGACGCTGGGCATGAGGATCCTAGGGGTGCCCTTCAAGGACTCTTAAGCTGAACCCTTTCATGCAGTGGTTACTCTATCTCCCGTGACCCCTCTCAGTGGTCTGACCTGTTCTGGCGCTCCATCCTCTATGAAAATATCAAGCATTCTTGATATTTTCAACATCTATGAGAATGTTTATATGTACACTAGGAACTGTGTAGTGCTAAACATATCAGATTTACATTGAATTGCAAATACATGTGAGGTGACAGAGCCATCCTTATGGAAAAACATCAATATTTGGCAAAGTATGGAAGAGCTCATTACTCTCGGGCCCGGAGGGAGGGGTAGAATTCAAATAAGTGAACCAGATGGGAAGGTAAGTAGGTTGGGCACTGGCCTGACAAAAGGCACTGAGACCGGAGGAATGGAGGAGCTCAGTTTGGTTGAAGCCAAGGATTCTTAGAGGGGAGCAAGTAAAAGGAGAATTATAGGTAAGAGTGCAGTTCTGGGATGAATCATACCTGGTACAGAGCCTGAGCTCTGCTACTCATTCTCTGTGTGACCTGGGGAAAATTGTTACCTCTTTAAGCCTCAGTTTATTTATGTGTAAAGTGGGGATAATTAATAGTACTTACTATATTTTATAAGCATGAGAATAATGCATGAGAATTAAACAGGGTAATGCTTACAAAATGCTTAACATAGGGCCTAGCACATAGTAAACACTCAATAAATGTTTGTTACTACAATGACAACAATTTCTACCATGAACAATAAATATTTCACTACTTCTTCTATTGCTGAGCAGCAGATGGGCCTGCAAAGAAAGCCAGGTTTTGTGGAAGCCCCTAAAAACCCATGGAAGTATGAATTACTTCCTGTGTAGACAATGAAGAACAATGGAAATTTTTTTTTTTTTTTTGAGGCATTAACAGTCAATTTTATTGGGTTTGGACCAGGAGTCCATGGGTGTTGAAAACCTCTGTATTTGTCTTTTTTTTTTCCTTCCCCATTCTTTTAGGCCTATTGTGTAGCCTCATGAGCTGTTTCTTCTTTAGTAAACCTGGGCCTTCTCCTTCCTCTTCTCCAGAGTGGCTGTGACCGCCTGGTGCTTCCCTGAACCCTAGAGAGGCAAACTTTCATGTAGGTGTTCAATGCAGAACTTTGAGGGTGGCAGGAACCACCCTTCGCTTTTTCTTGTCATAGGGCGGTGGGATTCCTTCACACACCCTGAGGTGGCCTGGGGGGTCTGGCCTCAGCTTGTCTCGGCGCGGGGGTCGGGGGGGTGTGGAGCATGCCTTGCAGGTCCGCGGAAGGATGCAGGTGTGGGCTGGGTCAAGGTCGCGGGATGGGTTGGTGTTCCTGGGCTTGTGGAGGAAGGCCAGGCACTTCAACTTGTTTCTGCAGAAATTGCCAGAAATGTTGATGTCCTCGCAGCACAGGACCTTCCAGCCCAGCAGTACCTGCTTGGCTACCATGGCCACCAGGCGACTCAGGAGGTGACTGCGGCCATCCAGCACTTCCGCAGCCACCTGTAAGAACCATGGAAAAATTTTGAAAATAACATCGATCCAGAGGAGAAAATATCTTTTAGGCAGCTGACTTATGTATGACGTTTGCACAGTGTACATCTCTGACTGCTAAAGGCTTCCATCTTCATTATATCGTCCTATGATAGCTGTAGTCTTGGTATGGACAAAGACAAAAATAGAGCTAATAAAGCTATGCTGGTGGCATTTTAAGGCTATTGACCAGATAGGAGGGTTGGGGGTGGGGAAGAAGGGTTAGGAGGCAGAGCCTTTCTCAGGGAGGCCAAACCAGGCCATTTCAGCTGCTGCCCACCCAGCCTCACTTCCACAAGGACGCAAAGCCAGAGGAAAACATATTACCCTCTGCTGGGGTTGCTCTGACAACAGCCCAGCAGGATCTGTTCCACTCTTGCGTGCCTCAGGGCTTCCTGCACTAGTGGGCTGGGAAAAGCCCATTGTAACCCTGTATGTCATATCATTTTCCTTCAAAAGGTTGTCAGGGGTTCTCAGTTGCCCATGGAGATGCTTTTCAAATGGTCCTCAGCAGGGAGTCAGTGAAGCCACAGAATAAACAGAGTGCCCCTTCCAGGAACATCATTTTTACACAAATATTTAGAATAAATACGAGTTTTAGATGACATAAACATGGCAATATTTTGAGAACTGTAATATCTCACAGATAAGTTTAGAGATAATTCTGATTTACATTTGTCTACAGAAGCTGAGAGAAAAAATTTTGCATCTATTTATTCAGTTCCCTTGTAAGAAGAACATCAGTGTGACTCCGCTGTCCCTCCTCTGTCTTAGGTGGGAGTCAGGGAAGAGACCTCTTTATATGTTCTATTATTTGCCTGGGGCGGGGACTCAGCAAATTTTCCTGAACAATTAAACAATTTTGGAAAAGTACAACCTAAGAGATTGGGTTTTAACACACAGTTCATTTTTCAAGTGAATGTCTTCTAGAACTGTCACTTACTGAACAAAAGAAACTGTTTCTTCCCTATCCTATATTTTATGTAATGCTTTGGACTTACCAAAGTTTTACAAGCCACAGTACTTAAATTTCAAAAGCCCTGTCAAAGATTGTCTAGAGATATAATAGAAAATTCACATATATTTTAAAATATATGACATGAGAGTTCAAGGAAATCTTGCATTTGTCCTGGGTCGCTTTGAGTTCCCTGTGCAAATGGTCCTGTGATGACAAACGCCACTAGAGAATCATTCCTACAGAAAAGTGTAAGAAGCACACATCGTCCCAGCTTAACTACAGCCAAGATTATCTGCTAGTTTTTCTTCACATTTGTCTCTGAATTGTCCATGACAACTTCCTCTAATGCATACCTCTCTTCCTTAAATCTCTGCCATCTAGCTGTTTATTTAACAATTAGTAGTCTCTACTTTCCACACTCAAGATTTTTGCAGCTAGGTTGATTATATTTGTCTTCACAGGTCCTTGCTGACCTGTTTATTCATTCATTGATTCATGCATCCGTATTTGTGGAGCTTGTGGTTCACAAGGCACATATTGGGCACAGCAGGTATGAATCAGACATGAAGCCCATGGACAAGGACACTGTGGTTCAAAGAGAAAAAACCCATAAATGCCTGTAATATAATGTAGGGTGTGGTTAGGGAGATAAGTCTGCGAGAGCCTTGAAAACGTGTTTGTCTCCATGGAAGGTTCTCCTAGGCTTCATCTGGGAATGACACAGAATAATGACTTTGATCAACTCTATCCTGATACTCCACAGGAAAATGATGGAGTTTTCAAAACTTTTGTTTTGCAGGTTTCTCTCTAGGTATATGGAAAAGATCCCATGGAACCACAGAACATCACATGGATGTCAGAGTTTGTCCTCTTAGGGTTCTCACAGACCCAGGAGCTCCAGAAATTCTTGTTCCTGGTGTTTCTATTTGTCTATGTCACCACCGTAGTGGGAAACATCCTTATCATGGTCACAGTGACCTTTGACTCCCGGCTCCACATGCCCATGTATTTTCTGCTTCGAAATCTGGCTGTCATAGACCTCTGCTATTCCACAGTCACTTCTCCAAAGATGCTGGTGGACTTCTTTCATGAGACCAAGACCAACTCCTACCAGGGTTGCATGGCCCAGATCTTCTTCTTTCACCTCTTGGGAGGTGGAACAGTCTTCTTTCTCTTAGTGATGGCTTATGACCGCTACGTAGCCATTTCCCGGCCCCTTCACTATGTTGCCATCATGAATACTCGATTGTGTGTGGGGCTGGTGGTGGCTGCCTGGGTAGGGGGCTTTGTCCACTCCATTGTCCAGCTGGCTCTGATGCTCCCATTGCCTTTTTGTGGTCCCAATGTCCTAGATAACTTCTACTGTGACGTTCCCCAAGTGTTGAGACTTGCCTGCACTGACACCTCCCTCCTAGAGTTCCTAATGATCTCCAACAGCGGGTTGCTGGTTCTTATCTGGTTCCTCCTCCTTCTGGTCTCTTACACGGTCATCTTGGTGATGCTGAGGTCCCACTCAGGACAGGCAAGGAGGAAGGCAGCTTCCACCTGCACCACCCACATCATCGTGGTGTCCATGATCTTCATTCCTTGTATCTATATTTATTCCCGGCCCTTCACCCCCTTCCCCATGGACAAGGCTGTGTCCATCAGCTACACAGTCATGACCCCCATGCTCAACCCCATGATCTACACCCTGAGGAATCAGGAGATGCAGGCAGCCATGAAGAGGTTAGGCAAACGCCTCATGATTGGCAACAGGGAGTGAGCTTTGAGTAGGTCAACTTTAAATGACAAACTTCTCTCTGAAGTTTTGTTTTCCCATGTGAAAGCAGAAGAAAGTCTTTATACACTTATGACAATTAAGATTAAATTAATATTTCTATGGACTTACTCCTGTGGTAGATACTATGTTAGGAACTTTTATCTCATTCTCAGAAAACTGACAATGAATATATTATTTTTATATTAAACAGTTTTACAGATGAGGAAACTCAAAGAGAAATGACTTGCTCAATAACAGACAGCAAGTGAGTGGCAGAGGTTGACCAGGCATGTGTTTCCTCTGACTCCAAGATTAGAGGTGGGAGATGTGGATGGAATTGGAAACTCAGGGTCTCCCAGAACCTCAAGGGAAAACCTGGAGTGTTCCTCATCTATAGGTCAATATATCTGTGATAAATGGCCAACAGTTTCATCCTAACTCTGGAACAATCGCATTCTTTTCTGCTCCCTGTGTCTCTGCCTTATCACCCACTCTGGTATATAGGAAGTTGTCTCACCTTTAACATTGTATAAATATTATTTCCCATAAGCACATTTGCCTGTTGTATGTTTTCTTCCTACCAAATACTCCTTGGAGAGCCTGCAAAATATTCTACTTTTTCAACTCAGTTTTTGCATCATTATTTGGAAGGTATGGCTGAGAGGAGGGGTATGTAGGACACTTTGGGAACCGAGGTCAGAGAAGGCAGGGCCATGTCTATGTGTTCCAGGCTTGGGGTCATGAGTTCAGTTCCAAGGCCAATACCCCGTGGGCATTCCCTTTGACTGCTGCCCTGGAATGAGAGCTGCTTGAGGGTAGAGGCTGTGCTTTAGTCACCTTTAAGTCCTCCTAGAACCTTGAACACTACTTTACACAGAGAGGCATTTCTATTTTTCCTACATCTTGTTCTTTCCCTGTCAATTTCAGAACCTACTTTTCATTTCTGTCTCTATTATATTTCTATTTCTTCCCTCCATCTTCTTTGAGGTATGCCTCACTTTGTAAAATCTCTGGCCTTTTCTAACGTTGAGTCAAAGTTAAGAAGATAATGTACAAGCTTTTTATTTCTTCTTCCTTTCTAGTAACATCCCATCTAAGAAATAAAAGTCTTTTGGAGTTCTCTCTAAGCCAACATGGCCACTCGGACTTTAACTTTCTCGTTCTCATTTCTCATTTTTCTCCCTATTCACAGTGGACCTATGGAAGTGAGGGGAGAGAAGGCGAACTTAGTGTCATTTACACCTGTGTGGTCCCTTAGAACAGCTTTTCCTCCTTTGACATTAAATTCCTTTAAGTGGCTGATGATACTTTTCCCATCCTCCAATTTGTCTCTTCTCCAGGTGCAACATCTGCTAATCATAATCTATAATATTGACCCAAAGCGAAGAAATGTGAGAAAAAGTTCCTCAGATTTATTGTACACACATTAATTCCACAAGATGAGGTGCTTGATTCTTAACTGAATTTGTTGAGAAATACCCCATGTAAATGAATACAGCTATATCCATGTAAATTTATACCTTTAAGGTATCTCTTACTGAAGCTATGCTGTTTTTATAACATAAATTGGACCCAAATCTAAATTTATTAACCATCAATGGGTTGGTGCTATGTCTTCCACTATAAAGACTTTAGGGGAAAAATGAAAAATAAGTTGTTCTTAAAATGGCTTAAGTTAAAACTATCCCAGTGCTCTGATGCTGTCTTCAGTAGTATAGTGAGACAAAAATAGGTTTTAAAGCCAGGGGGTTCAAACGCAGGCCCTAGCTCCTATTGGCTGTATTCCTCTCAGACATCGTGGAACCTCTACTTCTTTAGCTGTGAAATTCCCACAGTGCCTCACGGTGTTGCGCAGGTCAACGAGACAATTGTAAAACATCCAGCACAGTCCATGCACACAGTAATTGTTCAGTTAATGTTAGTTCCTTCACACATCCCCATTTACCATTATTATTATTATTAAATTTTACTTCCCTTTTAAATCTATCCTTTTAAATTAATCTAAGACAATTAGGTATCCTTATGATCTGAACAATCAGGTCAAGTAAAGTGCTTTCGTGATGTTGCTTATATGTAGGGTTAGCAAAACCGACTCCCTCCGAAGAAGGCTGCACCTTATTTCAGCGATAGGAGATTGATTCTGGTCCAGAGAATGTTTCGCTTCTCGACCTCATTAATCCCTAGATCCTGCTGTTTCAGTTGTATCCGTAATCAAGCACAGCGGTGATTTAAGTGTAAGGAAGAGAAGACCTCACAATCTTGCCTAAGATATTGACCTCATGTGTGATACACAGAAAGTGACGTATCAGTCAGGGTTCTACCAGAGAAACAGGACCAGTAGGATACAGGTATACAGGGTCCGGCACAAATAATGCCCCTGTTTTATTACAAAATCTTTTATTACAAAATCATAAGCACATAATTCTGTAACATAGCAATATCACACTCAAGCACACCATAGGACATTTCAAGTGAAATGTTCAAATTAAAACTATAAATTCTTACACTCATATCATTACCCTACCAACCACACTCAAGCAGGCCCTTACTCTGCCGGACCCTGTAGATGTTAAGAGATTTTTTTGCAAGAAAAAAATCAGTCATACGCAATTGTGAGGTTATCTGGGCCGATATGAAACCTGCAGGGCAAGCCATCGAGGAGCGCCGGCTGGGCCTCAGGCAGGAGCTAAAGCTGCAGCCCAGAATCCCACCTTCCTCAGGGAGGCCTCAGTTCTGCTCTTCGGGCCTTTCAGCTGATTGAGTCAGGGCCGTCTGACTATCTAGGATAATCTCCTTCACTTAAAATCAGCCAATCACAGACATCAAACACACCTACAAAATACTGTAACAGCAACATCCAGATTAGTGTTTGACCGAATACTTGGGAACTATAGTCCAGTTGACCTGTCAATCTGATCATCACAAGGGGAGAATTAATGCTTATCTATGATGCTGGGCTCCTTCCATGAGAATGTAAATGAAGTTCCTTCTCTATGTCTCCTGAATCCACTTAACAGTGTGAAGTTGTAACAATAGTTAAATCTGACAAATATTTATTTTCTTAAATAGGTGGTACATGGGAAAACTATTCTCTCAGTTCAGTTTCCAGGATTGAGTCTTCAGCATAATTATTCCATCCCTGCCATTTGGGTCTTTGGAAATTGTTATGTTGTCTACAGGTTGCAGTGAATAGATGAGTTTTGGTGAACCTTTTACAGACCCACGTGTGCCTTTGCAGGGGAAATATATAAATGGGAACATACGAGGTTTTCCTTATTGAAAGCTAAATTAGAATCAGAACTGGAAACCACTCATATGATAATCAATGAGAACTACAAGTCCTCTCCCCTTCCTCAGAATCAATCCAGGTTAGTTTCCCAAGCGACTCAATTTTTCAGTGGACTAAAGCTCTAAATAAGAATTAGCGACCATAGTGTTGTCCAAAAAAAAAAAAAAAAAAGCACTACCAGTGGGAAAGAGGAGTGGGAGAGGTAGGAAAGGGTAAAGGGGGTCAAGTATATGATGGCAGGAGACTTGACTTTGGGTGGCGAACATGCAATGCAATATACAGATGATGTATTATAGAACAGTACACTTGAAAACTATATAATTTTATTAACCAATGTTACCCTAATAAATTTAATAAAATAAAAAAAGAATTAGTGTTTTAAAAAAATCGATCTCTCTTATATGTGAAAGAGCTTTTAAAAAAAGAGACAAAAAATTGTTTCTTTTAAAAAAAGATTTTTAAAATTTACTTTTAGACAGAGCGGAAGGGAGGAAGAAAGAGGGGAGAGAAACATCAATGTGTGGCTGCCTCTCACATGACCCCACACTGGGGAGCTGGCCCACAACCCAGGTATGTGCCCTGACTGGGAATTGAACTGGCGACCCTTTGGTTTGCAGGCCGATGCTCAATTCACTGAGCTACACCAGCCAGGGGAAAGTCAACTACATTGTCTCTTATCTGTCAGGTAGACACTTTATTTTTCCAGATATAAACCTTTGCATTGAAGGAATTCAGATCAACCTGGGAATACTGTGCAGATCAGAGAGCTCTAAGAAGTCAAAC
Source organism: Mormoops blainvillei (assembly GCA_004026545.1). NCBI lineage: Eukaryota > Metazoa > Chordata > Mammalia > Chiroptera > Mormoopidae > Mormoops > Mormoops blainvillei. The sequence continues at coordinate 157,134 of PVJD01003258.1, read as the reverse complement.
TGCTTTTACAGCACTTAAGGTTACAATGCCAGTTAATTCCAGTTTTGATTGATTCCTCATAATGAGAAAATATACATGTTCCCTGCTCCGATCCTTGTATGGAGGTAGTAATAACGCACATGTAAAGGATGCTAGCATTTTATAGACGAGGTGAGTAGACTTGGCTGTGGATGGTGAATCAACATTGGGGGTCTGGTTGGCAAAATAAAGGACAAGGTTTACAGGGTAATAAGTTTCCATTGTAGTATACAAACATTTTCCCACCTACGACTTTCCCTAAGTAAATATCAATTAAATTTAAAAGCGGAAGGAAAAGGAGAAAGAAAAGGAGAAGAAGAAGAAGAAAGAAAGAAATCAAACCAGTTAATCTTGCTGATTCCATGACAGTGAAGAGTCCTCTGGGCTGGGAGCAAGTCAGTGGTTCTCAGTGCGCGGCCCCAAGCAGAATGTCGGCTCCATGGGAGAGCTTGCTACAAATGCAAATTCTTGACCTTACTATTGACCCACTGAATGAAAATGTCTGGGGCTGGGGCACACTAATTTGTTTTTTAACAAGCTTTTCAGGTGATTCAAGGATAAGAATCACTGGCCTAAGGAGAGAAGTTCTAAAACTTCCTAGAACGTGTTTCTTTTTGAAGAAACCCTTGACCTTCTGGATCTTGGCCTGAAAAATCCAACATTCTACAGACCTTTAAAATGTTCATCATCCTTGGTACTCCTGGCCCTCAAGGAATACCTCTCGAAGAGTATATGCTTTTGAGACATTGAGAAACTTTTTAACAACTCCCATTGCTCCTTTGGCCCCAGTGGTAATCAGCCCAGTCCTGCTTCCAGAGCCCGGTCCAACAGTTTCTCCCTCAAGATATCGCCTCTTCCCCTAGGGTCACACCCATTGTTGTGTATGTGAGGTATGGGCAGTGGTTAGGAAACCGAAGCTGCAGGAAAAGCTTCTCCAGAAAGATCTAAGACAGGAAGCCTCTCTCTCCTTCTGGGCTGAAGGAAGGTGAGAAGCCGGGGTTTTCTCAGCTATAAATAGAGCGGCTGTAAGAAGGATCTAGAAACACCGGCTGGAAGGTGGGGAGAATAAACTAATGACATAGACTTGATAGCAAGTCCAAAGTGGGAGGAGAGCCTCAGAAAGTAATGCAGGGGAGTGTGATGTTGGCAACAGGTGCCTCGGGTTGCACATGAAAACCCAAGCTTTTAAAGACCAAGTGAAGAACTGGCCCTGTGATGTAGAAGGAGGGTGCCGAGTCAAAGGGTAAGGAAATACATCACGAAATTCTTCACATGATCACATGATTGCCTACTAGTACATTGTTAGAAAACATTTTTTGAGCAACTGCTAGGTTAGAATAGCTCTTATAGGTACTGGGGCTACTGAATTTACAATCCAGTTAGGAGAGACAAGAGGGAAATAAATAAACGTTATGTCTGAGGTATTTATAAAATGTATTGGAACCCAGAGAAATGAGAAATTACTTCTGACTGGGAGACATGGGGAAAAGAGTACAGAGAAGGGGTATCTCTGAGAATTTCGTTGGAAAGATAGTAGAAGGTATTCCAGGAAACAGAATTCATTACCAAAGCTGTGGAAATAACCAAGCATATGAATTTCTTGGAGAAAAACCAGTCCCTGGGCACAGGGATGCTGATTAGAAAGGTCGACGGAGGTTCCATTGATTGCTTTGTATGACATGCCGAGAGGGAGTTGCACACACATACTCAGGGCATTCCACCTTGAATTGAGCTACAAAGCGTGTTAGGGGGCTTCTAAGAGTTCAGGTTGTAAGCTGTGGGCACTACATAGTCATTAAAAGATTATAATGAGGGAGAAACTGATCAGATATGATATTCGAAGGTCTCTTTGACAGCTATCTAGAAAATGGACTGAAATGGGAGCACAAGGATGAGATTAAAAAGACCTCTAATAGATAATAGATTGCAATAGGCAGGTGAGAGAGGAAGGGAGATTGAGAGAAGGTGGCGGGAGTGGGAGGCTACTTAGCCTCCCACATGTGTACCCTCTGTCCCTCATCTTCTATCCCCTTCTCCATCTTTGGTCCCATTCCCTCCCTTGCCCCATCACCTTTCCACTCTCTTCCTCTCAGTGCTCTATTCCTTCATCTCACTTCCTTTTAATCTCTCTTCATTGTTCTTTTGTCTATCCTATCTCTCTTATTTCAACATCGTCCTTTGTTTTCTACCCTTGTATTCAGTAACATATTCTAAAATTCGTATTCCTTCCAGAAGAGCTCTCTGAGTCCCTGTCATGCAATTTCATCATGTATTCCTTATTCTGGAGAATCTCTCTCCCCCTTCTCTTTTTGTCTCAGCACACACACAATGTATGCCCTGTCGTTTCTCACTAAGGGGCCACCTACATCAGTGACATGCGGGGAAGGGGGCAGGGAGGAGGTGCACACCCAGCAGCAATATCACAAGATTTTGAGTGTTTACTATCAGCAAGATTGGGCACAAATAAATGATGAGACACACACTTATGCCTCTGGGAGCTTACATTTGAATTAGGGAGGAACAACATAGACATGTGAAAAGTTTATTAACATTATAATGTGTTAAATGTTGCAGGAAAATATTGGGCAGAAAAATGTATTAGAGACAAGAAGAAGAGACAGTGTCATTGATGTAAGAGACTACACAGAAGAGAGCGAGTACCGTTGACCATTCCAGACACTGTGCTGGGATCTTCAGGTACTATTTTCTTTAATCCCAAAGGCTATTCTATAAAGAAAACATTTTTATTCTGCATTTCATTGCAGATGTGGAAACTGAGACCGAGAGATTAAGAGACTTACTCAAGGTCAAATCTCAAGGAGAGAGAAACGCTGACATTTGACTGCAGGTCTATTGGACTCTGAGTGTCTTCCCACCACTTTATTTCACTGAATCTTTGGAAGGTACATTGTGTGTGTCTCTGGATGGCTTTAAGGTCTCATAAATATATATTCTAGCACCAGCCTGTAAACTCTCCAGGGACAAGGTTATTTAATCAGTACCTGGTGACACGGTCTGCCTGTGTGGGTGACCATCACATGGACCTAGACAACTCCGTTTAGCCCCTGAGCACTAAAAGTGACTTCATGTATGCATGTATGTGATTCATTTTCCTTTGGTGTATAAAAGAGACACCATGGAATCAGGGAACCACACGTGTGTGTCAGAATTTGTCTTCCTGGGGCTCTCAAAGACTTGGGAGCTCCAGCTTTTCCTGTTCCTAGTGTTTCTGTTTGTCTATGTCACCACTGTAGTGGGAAACCTCCTCATCATGGTCACAGTGACCTCAGACTCCCGGCTTCACACCCCCATGTATTTTTTGCTTCGAAATCTGGCTGTCTTAGACCTCTGTTTCTCCTCAGTCACTGCCCCGAAGATGCTGGTAGACTTCCTCTCTGAGAAGAAGACCATCTCCTACCAGGGCTGCATGGCCCAGATCTTCTTCTTCCACTTTCTGGGAGGTGCCATGGTCTTCTTCCTCTCAGTGATGGCCTATGACCGCCTTGTTGCCATCTCCCGGCCTCTCCACTATGTCACCATCATGAGCACTCAGCTCTGTGTGGGGCTGGTGGTGACAGCGTGGATGGTAGGTTTTGTCCACTCCATTACCCAGCTGGCTCTGATGCTCCCACTGCCCTTCTGTGGCCCCAATGTCCTGGATAACTTCTACTGTGATGTCCCACAGGTACTGAGACTTGCCTGTACTGACACCTCCATCTTAGAGCTCCTCATGATCTGCAACAGTGGGTTGCTGGATATCATCTGGTTCTTTCTGCTCCTGACCTCCTACTCGGTCATCCTGGTGATGCTGAGGTCCCATTCAGTGCAAGCGAGGAGGAAGGCAGCTTCCACCTGCACCACCCACATCGTCGTGGTGTCTATGGTCTTCATTCCAAGCATTTACCTCTATGCCCGGCCGTTCACCACCTTCTCCATGGACAAGGCTGTGTCCATTGGCCACACAGTCATGACCCCCATGCTCAACCCCATGATCTATACTTTGAGGAACCAGGAGATGCAGGCAGCAGTGAAGAGGTTAGGAAGACACTGACCGGTGTTTAAAAGGGAGTGACAGTGGGTAGGTCACTTCTCTTTGGCTTTGTTTTCCATTTGTAGAGAGGACAGAGAGCCACTGTACTGATTCTCTTTACTGTGGATACGTTGTGAGGGTCAACGTGGAAGTGAGTGAATTTTGAAACTAAGCAACTTAGATTTTTAGGAAAAAGAAAATATCTTTGTTATTGTTTGTGATGTATGATTTGAACACTCCTATGACAATACAGTATATTCTCATGGAAACATCCTGGAAAATCACTCCCTCTTTTCCACCTTCTTGAAGGACAGTTTCCTTCTGTGATGACAGAATTTCCGCATAAAAGTAGTTCTTTTTTCTGTTTTGACCCCTTTTTCCAATACCCCTTTGGCCTTTGTCCAGAGTGATAGAGAGAGTGCAGAACTTGAAGACTTAAACTTAAATTGGGAACCCTTGTTCCATTACCTACCAAACTCGTGACCCTGGATGTGCCACCTGGCCTCTCTCGGACTCATGGATTCTTCCTTACTGAACTGGCATAAAACATTATCTGTCCCTACAATCTCACAGATTTGTTATAAGATTCAAATAAAATGCGTAAGAATATTATGTAAATCACTGAACTGATTTAAGGATTATTGTTATTGTTGCTGCTATGCCTGGCATTTATTCTTTCATCAGTTGAGTAGTGTTTTAGAACCAGGGCAGAAATTCCTAAGTGCAGCAAGGGAGGCATGGAGAGGGTGGAGGCTGAACCCCAGAGGGGCCATGACACTTCCCCAACCAAGGGTGAAACAGAGAAGAGAAAGTGACATAAATTCAGGGTATGTCCGCAAGTCTCTGACTACTTACTGCCGTTTTCCTACCGACACCAATTTTCAGACACAATGTTTCTCTCAGACGGGAATGAGATCAATTTGTTCATTCATTCGTTCATCCATCCATCCATATTTTTAAATATGCATTTGTAATATCTGATGTAATACTTTACACGAAGTGCTCTATAACACTTTGTTGACTCTTTATCTCATCCTTTCACTTACATTGATAGATACCCTATCTCTCCCTTCCCTTTTCCCTCTCCCTCCTTACTTTGACTTCTGACAATTTAGTCTTTCCATCTGGGCTTTTCTTCCTCCCAATTCACTGGTGTGCCTAGTGTCCTCTCTGCCTGGATCTCCATGCCAAACCCCTGTATATATTTCCTCCGCCATCAAACTGGGGCTTTGGGTTCAGGTTGTTAGGCAGAGTGAAGAGGAGAAATAGGTTATTATTAGAGTAGAAGCGGCTATGGCCCTAACAAGTTTAAATAAAAATGGGGGGGGGAGTATTTTAAGGATATAAGAGGGAGTTGGGTATTGTGAAAACATGAAACTCTCAGGGCTGACACAGCTGGTCTCTCCTCCCTCCCCCCGTTATCCCTCCCTGCATATGCAGCCATGTTTACATGGCCCAAATGGGAACCTCAGCCCTAAAACCTGACTTTTCCATTCTGCCCTCCACAGTAGACTAACTCAGTCTTTCACGGTTCAAATTCCAAAGTCTCATAAGGATAATCTGGTTGGCCGAGGTTTGGTTATGTGTCCCACGTGGCGGAGGGATGTGTAGGTTATGTGACATAAGCATGACCATCCAAGCCCACCCCTTCAACAAGGATTGTGGGTGAGGGCTATTCCCAGAGAAGGAGATGTCTGTGGTCAGACTACCCCTACACGCGTCTGTCACGAAAAGAACTATCAAGGCATCCCTTAAATGATATCCAAGGAACTGACGTTAGTTATATCTAGACATTCATGTTTTTATCCATTCACTAAACTAATATTTGCTATTTAGGCACCCGACAAGAGGCAGTGTTCAGTGGGTCATGTCCCTCATTCATTATGTCACTGATTCTAAGCAGATTCTGCATTATCTGCAACGCCACACTCCTCCTCCCCCTGCCCTCAGTCCCTGCCCCGGGGAGCTCCCGCTGTGATGGGGGAGGTGAGGTACGGCTCTCACAGAAGGCCAAGGCGGGAGAGGGCGGGAGGGGGTGGGAGGGGTGGGTCCTTGCCCTCAGCTGGCCCCTCAGCCTGAGCCCGCGCATCTGTTCAGTGCTCATCGGAGACTCCTTCTGCCCCCAGAACATTTCTGCCCATTGCTGACTTTACTAGCAGATTATAGAGGTCAAACCCTTGCCCAAGGTTACAATGCCAGAGTGGTACTGGACTCCCAGGCCAGCTCTCCAAGGCCCCACAGTGATTGTTTTCTGGCCTTGCTAGAAACAGGACACTCAGAGCTGCCTCTCTCAGGAGTGTCCTCAGCACTGGGACACGTGCACACACGTGCTCACGCTCCTGACCCGCCCTGGCCTCTGACACAGTGTAGAGCCATTGCAGTTCGAGTAAAGCCCCTTTTCACTGCAGACTTCAGTGTTCTTATCCTGAGAATAGGTCCAAGGACCCCATTCCCAAGAACCCCTGGGAACAGGAGCAGGCCTGCCAGGCCCTGAGCTCGCTCTGCTGCAGCTGTTTCCATGGGGGCCGTTGGGGTTGAGCAGATAAGGAGATCCAATCAGCCCTGTGGGCAGCAGCTTCACTGTGCCGGGTGGACGGTTCTTGTGAAAGTGGTTGCAGAATGTAGAGGTTTTGTGATGGACAGGGGAGGGCAGGAAGGAAAGTTCTTGGGTACTGCAGCCGAAAGATGCCAGGGAGGGAGGGCTCCCTCATGGTCTTGGGCCTGGGCCTCAGCCTGGACCTCAAGAGCTGTGACAGACAAGGTCACAGCAGATACATCCATTCCACAAATACATATGGAGGCCCCGCCAGGCATTGTGTTATGTGCCGAGGCTACAGTGATCAACAGAACAGGCACACACCTTTTCTGTATGGCATCACAGACCTGTAGGGAGCTGTAGCTTCATCGGGTCCAAGCACAGGAATATATGTATAATTACAGTGATCTTAAGTTCTACAAAAAGAGCTCTAAGAGTAAGGACAAGGAAGACCCAGTCACTTGAGTTGGGTCTGTTGGGGCTGGGACAGGAAAGGCTCCCTGTGGTTGGGGCTTGGAGGGTCAGTGGGAATCTCCAGCCACAAAAGGAAAAGGGTTTTCATACTTGAGACCCACAGCAGGTAGGGAGGCCCATTTCAGGAGCTGAAAGCCAGTGGGTTTAGAGGGCAGAGGAACAGAGAGAGGAGATGGGGCTCTGGAGCAGGAGGTGGCAGGAGCCCGAGAGAGTGAGAGTGAGCCTGGGGGTTTCTTTCTTCAGGAGAAGCTGCATGGAGGGCCAAGATGAGTTGGTAGTGGGGAGAGCATGCCCATGGGATCCATGGGACCCAGTCCCCCAGACCTCATTGTCCTATGGCCACCAGGGAGGGAGGGAGAGCAGTTAAAGGTCTGCCTGGTCAGGGCCCTGATGCCCAGGGATGCCCCCATCCTTCCACTAGCCCCCTTGTTCACAGTTTCCAAGCAACCTTATCTCCTCCTGTCACCCCAAGTGTTCTTTTTGATCTGTCTCTTTACAAATCTTTTCTTCCTATGTGGCTCAGTCTTGGAATCCGATTTTGCCATTTCCCTTTTAGAGAAAGAGCTCCCTTGCATGCCACCCCAGCCTCTGTGGTCCAACCAGGCCCCAAGTCTGTAAGCTTGTAATGAATGCATTTTTTAAATTACATATCCTTTAATAAGCACTGTGTTCTATGTGGAAGTCAATTCTCAGTTACACGGTATCTCCCTCCGATGCACACACTTCAAGAGTAAGTTCCAAATCTGGGTTCCGAATCATCTGAGCTGGCGTTGGCTCAGCCACATTGTTGAGTGTCTGCTGTGCACCAGGCACTATGCTAGCATTCTACAGTTATTGCCACAAGGACTCTAAGTTACACAGCAATGACCTGTATTTGACAATGAGGAGGTAGGCTCGGTGGATGAGGAGCTTGACCAAGTGGCTGACGGTGATGGGACTGGGACTCAGGCAAGTTCTTAGTCGCCTCTCTGTACTGCTCTCAACAGGCTCCTGGGGGTTGCGCGCCGTAGCTCCCAGAGGGAGGCTTCCTGCAGAATCAGCAGAGGCCTGGAAGCAGAAGTGGAGGGGAAGGGGTGAGGGTAGGGTGGGTTTTGTGCATGGAGAGCAGAGGTGGCTTGAGCATAGGGGCACGGTCCTAGGGGTCAGGGTGAAAGCAGACTGAAAGGGCAAGAGTCCAGGCGGCAGACTTAGTGTTTCCTTTGGTCTCCCTGCCCACAACTCTGCCTGCTGTCCTGCCCCTGCCGTGCCTGGGAAACCTGCCCTCCATAGACTGGTTGTATAGGGCCCCTCGGTGGTCCCTTCCTGTTTGCTTGCCTCTCATCGGCGCCTCGAGTAGTCAATGGACCAATCCCCTAGAGATCGGCCAACATGGCAGGCAGTGTCTAGGGCCCAGGGTCCTGTCTCAGGCTTGCGCCAGTAACCCACAGCAGCCCAAAGCTGTGACAAACCCTTGCACAACTTGCTATTGCTGAAGACCGAGTCCTCCCAGAGGGCAAGCAGAGCTCACTCTGAGTTTTCTTTGGGGGTACCCTGGGAGGTGGGCAACCTAGGTCCCACCCCACCTTCTAGCCTTCTGGGGGTACCTGGCTTCCTGAGGTCTAAAACGTTAAGCCCATTTGAGGAGCAGGCTCTCATTTTTCTAATTCTCTCTCCTTCATGAGCTTCGCCATCCCCATCTCACTGAGGTCCAGGGAGTGGTGCGATTTACCCTAAGTCGCGAGGGGTAAGTGCACTTCAGGCAACTCCAACAGTGACTTTCCATCCAGGCCTACTTCTCACAGGAGAGGGGACCCTGCTGAAGATAAGGAGATAAGATTAGGGCCAAGTCCTTCAACTGGAGCTTGTGAAAGGGATTGCCGAAGGGGCTATTTCAAGAGCAACTGTCAGGCCAGGGTGTGGGTGTGGAAGGAGGGGCTGTGGTGGGTGTGGGGCTGGGTTTAGGCTGGGCATGGAGGGTAGAGAGTGGGTGACAAGAACACTCAGGTCAGCCCTGCTGGGAGTCTGGAGCAGGTAACAGGGTCTGCACAGAGGAAGGGATGGACACATCCACCTGAAGAAGAGGCGAGGACAGGCAGGCGGCAGAGCTCAGCAGAGGTGCTTCCGGAGCTGAGTATGGGAGGGATGAGCACGGCTCTCTAGGCACATCAGGGTGGGGCTGGAGCAAAGGTTAGCCTGGCTCATCCAGGGGAGGGAACCGCAGGAGAGAACTTCAGGAGGAAATTCAAGAAGGTATGAGAGGACCTGTCCCTTGGGGGAAGACTGACCGGGGTGTTAAGATGTGGAAATGAAGGCTCAGCCAAGGTCACACAGGGAGTGACAGAACCAGATCCAACCCGGGTGGCTCTGAGCCCCTGCAGCAAACATCCTCTAGGGAAGCTACTACTGATCAGCCCCACAGGAAGTCAGAATTTACACCTCCTGCTCCATGCACAACTACTACTGCTAAGCACTTAAATTCATGGAGAAGCACCAAGCCCAAGACAGGTGCTCAGCTTATACGGAGGCCCGCAACCATTGCTCTGCTGGGTGCTTTACTGTGACATCTTACCGTGTCCCCCAGATGGCCCCGTGAGGTAGCCCCCTTAATTTTCAGGCCCTGACTCAAGCATCGCCTCATCCTCTACTGGCATCTTGGAGAGAGCTGGTAAGAGTAGGGAGGAAGGGGGAGGGGCTGAACCATTAATCCTACATCATGAATTCACTCCACAAACATTTATTGATCACCTGCTGAATGCCAGGCCTTGTGCTGGGGGGAGTACAGAGAGATACTACAGTAAGACAGAGCCAGTTTCTGCCCTGTTGGGGAAGCAGAGGAGCATTTCCAGCCACCTGGCTCAAATCCCACTTTATGGGTGTGGACACTGAGGTCTGGGGACATGACCATCCCACTAGCGAGTTGTAGGACCAGGCCCAGTCCCCCTCAGAGGCATGCTGTTCCTCAGTCGCCCAGAAAACATTCACTGAGCAACCTGGGCTCTGAGAGAACTAGATCAGTGAACTCAACAGCAAAGAGGGTGGGATGGGGTGAGCGGTTAGGAGGGACGAAGGTCCCCAGGCTGGTGAGCTGCAGGGTGGTGTGGGTGTTCCAGTCCCACGACTCCCCTGGCAATAAAAGGGAAGTTGTAGAGCTCCACCTCAAGAGGCTGGGCTTCTGGGGCCCAGAATTCCCCTCCTTCCCCGTAGGACAAGATATAAAAGTCCCTTCCCAGCTACTTCCAAAGAAGAGAAGGAGGAGGGGAGCGGCCAGCTTGGGGTCCTTCGGGTGAGAAGGGAGCAAGCGACTCCGCTGGTATGCAGGGCATGGGGGTTGTTCGTTGCCCCACTGCGACTGTGGGTCTCATTGTGGAGATGAAGCTGCTCCTGGCCCTGGTGGGGGTCATAGCCACACTCGTCCTGGCCCAGCCTTGCGAGGGCACTGCCTCAGGTAATAGCCCCTTGGACAGTTAAGGAGAAGGGCCACGGAGGGGGAAGTGCTTGGGTCTGGGGTGGAGGGGTTGGCTCTCCTGGACCCTGAGTCCTCTTCCTTCTGAGCAGCTTCCCCCATGGTGGTTGAGACATCCGTCCTTCAGAGCTGCATGAGGGAGGCCAAATTGCTGGTGGATACCGCCTACAATCAGACTCAGGCGAGGTGGGCCTGGGTCTGGGGTCTGCATGGGCCTGGGAGGGTTGATGAGGGAGAAGGGGCTCCAGCCAAGGTCACCTTACCTGTCATCTTGCCCCTGGGCACCATGGGGGCAGGGCCATGTTGGTAGAGAGCCTCCCTTCCGTCCATTTACCTGTTGACACTGTCTTGACTGTGCACCACCTGGGATGGGGCCCAGCTGTGTGGGTCTGCATCCTCTGATCAGCCCTCCCACCTCCTCTTCTGTGCAGCATCAAGCAGCGCCTTCGAAGTGGTTCTGCCAGCCCCATGGACCTCCTGTTCTACTTCAAACAGCCGGTAGCAGCCACCAGGACAATTGTGCAGGCTGCTGATTACATGCATGTGGCCTTGGGGTTGCTGGAAGAGAAGTTACAGCTCCAGGGGTCCAGCTCCTTCAGTGTCGCTGGTACCGTGCTCCACGTTGAGCCCCCAGGGCTGCCCTGGCCTGGGAGTGGGAGGGAGCCAGGAAGGGGAGGCAGGGTGTGCAGCCTTGGGAGGGGAGAGGGCAAAGGGATGGGAGGGACAGAACAGGTCAGCTCAGCTAGGGGCTCAGATCCTTGACCCAGGGCCCTGTCCACCTGTCCCACCCTCAGATGTGCTAACAGAACCTCAGCTGCGGCTGCTGTCCAAGGCCAGCGGTTGTGCTGCCCAGGACCAGGTGGAGGAGTGCAGTAGGAGCTATCGCACCATCACTGGGAGATGCAACAACAGGTGGGGGTCGGGGCTGTACCTGAGCCAGGGGTGCCTCCCTTCCCTCACCGTTGCCCCCCACACTCAGAGTGGTCTTCAGGTCTGGAACCCTGCTGACCTGAGCCCACCCGCTGCTGCAGGAGGAGACCCTGGCTGGGGGCCTCCAACACTGCCCTGGCTCGTTGGCTGCCAGCACAGTACGAGGATAGGCTGTCGCTCCCCTTCGGCTGGACCCCTGGCAAGAGGCGCAATGGCTTCCTCCTCCCTCTGGTGAGTCGGGGCTGAGGACCCGGAAGGGGCTTGATCTCTGTGAAACGTGGGGTGGGGGGTTGCTAAGAGCACAACCCAGAGTCAGCCAGACAGGACTGGAATTCAGGCTGTTCCCCTGGCTGGCTGGGTGACTAACAGCCTCGGCAAGTAATAGCCTCGGTTTGCTTGTCTATAAAATGGCAATAACGCCTGCCTCATATTGCTGGTATGAATATTAAACAAATAGTAAATAAACATCCATACAGGATATAATCTATTATAGGGTATTTTTTTCTGAAAGAATTAGTGTCAAAGTATCTTGCTAAATACAGGGGGCTGGCAAAAGTAGATTTACAGTTGTAATATAAATAAGTAATACAATAATTATTAAATAACACAAGAATAAATGCTCTGTTTCACATATTCACAACTGTAAACCTACTTTTGTCCACCTCTGTATAAAGGCTATACACTTTAATCTAGCTATATCTACTGATCTGCACTATTTCACATTTATTAATTTATCAATTTTCTATTCATATGTCAATATAACAATCTATCATCTACCTATCTATCATCATCTATTTATTAACTTTTCTTCCAGTGATCGATCCATTCTCTCCATATTTATTATCCATTACCTAGCAGCCAGTCCATGTATCTATCAATCAGTGCTATCATCTAGTTATCCATTAGTTTATAAATTGATCTATCAATTTGATGTAATAACCTCTCTGGAAGTGCTGACAGGGTCTGAGCCAGCCAACCTGGTCTCTCCCTCCTGGACTCCTCGGGAGCCAGGCCAGAGACCACCCTTCTAGGAATGACAGCCACAGAGGAGGCGGGACAAAGTAGGACAGGGGAGGGGAGAGCAGGAGGGGAGGAGAGGCTCTATTAACTCCAGCAAGGGCGACCTGCTGCCCTGAGCTCTGGGTTGGCTCCAACACTTTTCAGGGTCCAGAAGCCCACCCCCGACACTCACCTGTTTTCTCACCAGGTCCGCGAAGTATCTAACCAGATTGTACGCTTCCCCAGAGAGAGGGTGACCTCCGACCAGGGCCGGGCCCTCATGTTCATGCAATGGGGCCAGTTCATTGACCACGACTTGGACTTTGTCCCTGAATCCCCAGTCAGAGTGGCCTTCACTGCAGGCGTTGACTGTGAGAAGACCTGTGCCCAGCTGCCCCCTTGCTTCCCCATCAAGGTATCCTCAGCCAACCTCCCAGGTCCCTGGCCTCCATCCTCAGCCAAGAGCTGGGAGTGGAGACCTGGAAGCCGTAAGGACCATTCTTCAAGAGCTGTCTGGGGTGCTGGAGCATCAGACAGAGAAACAGCCTGGCATAAATTCCCACTCTGTGTGTGTGGTTGAGGAGCAGGGGTGGGGCAACCTTCCAGAAGATTCAGGGCAGGCTTCACGGAAGGGAAAGCAAGTGAGACTGGCTTTGATCCACAGGTCTGCTCCCAAGAGGGGACGCCTCGGGGCTGCTGCTTTTGGAAGCCTTTAGGGCCTCTTAGCTCTTGCACTTCTTTTCTTCCTGGGGTGGTCTGAGGGCCCCGAAGCTCTTATCAGTTCCTGGGATTGGGCTGAGAGCAGGGTGCTGTCCTTCAGGCAGAGAGACCAGAGAGCTGTGAAACACTAGGGAAGAAAAGACGCTGGGGCCAGGGGGACACACGTGCACACACTCGTACTGCCTTCACTCTCCCTTACTAGGCAAGGCGATATGCATGGGGTAGGATATGCGTGAGGACCCCTGGCTGGCTCCTCCTTGTTGCAACTCTACCCATTCTTCAAGCTCTGGTTCAGAGACTTCTCGTCTGCGGAGCCTTCCCGTATCTTCCTGTATCGCCTTTCGCTTTTGGCTTTTCGGTCAAGCATAGTAAATGGCACGTCAATTTAGAGTTACACCCTCTGTGTGTGTGTCTGTTTTCGGCTGAATTGCCAGCTTCCTGCAACTGGTACTGGGCTTTGTTGACCTTTATATCTCCAAACCACGCAGCCCAGAAAGGTGCTCGGGAAGTATCTGTTGGATTGAATGGAATGAAAGGAGCAAGACCTAACTATCAGGAGAACTAGGTTTCAATCCTTCCTCTCCTGCTAACTTGTCACTTCCCATCTGTGAGCCTTGGTTTCCCCATGAGGAAAATGAGGATCTAAGACTTCATCCATTCCTAACCTCTCATGACTCTATGACACTAAAGACACTGAAACTGACTTCGCGAGCAGCGTGAGTCTGGGAGAGTCAAGGAGGGCTTCCTGAAGGAGGGGAGTTTTGAGTAAGGGTTTGAAGCAGATGTGGGATAACAAAGAGGCATGAGCTTGCTCTTTAGGAGCTCCTGTGCCACTAGCTCCTCTTCTATCTCAGATTCCGCCCAATGACCCCCGAATCAAGAACCAGAGAGACTGCATCCCCTTTACCCGCTCGGCGCCCGCATGCCCTCGGAACAACGTCATTCGAAACCAGGTGAATGCACTCACCTCCTTCTTGGACGCCAGCATGGTGTACGGCAGCGAGGTCTCCCTCGCCCTGCGCCTCCGCAACAAGACCAACATCCTGGGGCTACTGGCTGTCAACACTCGCTTCAGTGACAACGGTCGGGCCCTGCTGCCCTTTGATAACCTGCATGACGACCCCTGCCTCCTCACCAACCGCTCTGCGCGCATCCCCTGCTTCCTCGCAGGTCAGACTGGGGGAAGGTGGTGTCTTCCTAGGTACTGCCAGTCCCTGGGTTCCAGGTTGGGAGGCCATGGTGCGGTGCAGCGGGGGCACCTGTGTGCAGACCTCAGTATTAGGCACACCGTAGCATAGAGCTATGTGTAGCTGCCGCAGGCTCCGTAAGTTGTTAGGAGTCCCTTTGCAAACACCTGTTTAACTCCAGCAGTGCTGACTATTAGAAAGGTTCCCAAATTTCGATCCAGCATCCACCTACTGCTCTTCATCATGTTTCTGGAACTTCAGAGAAGAAGCGGTCTAGCTTTCACTCAGTAACGGTCTCCTACTTTGCTTTGCTTCCACCTACATGTTTTTCTTCTCTGGGCTAAAGTCCCTTAGGTGTTCAATCTCCCCACCCCTCACCCTGCTCTTGCTAGACAGTATTACCTAGTACCTTCTTCTAGATGCATAATTTGAACTCTCCTTGGGCTCTTCGCCCTCATGTGCTGGTTATGATAATGGGCCTCATTTCTGTTTATTTAAGATATTTAAATGTGCCATCTCTAATCCTTATAGCAGCCCTGACGGGAGGTGACTATTATCACCCTCGTTTTACAGATGAGACACTGAGGCCCAGGGAAGGTGACAGTGTGCTCCAGAGCACAGAGCTCAGGCGGCAGAGTCCGTAGGGGGGACACGAGGCAGGGTAGTAGTGTCCAGGTCTCTGCTCTTTCCACTCTGTCCTACCACTTCTTTGCAGGGAGTCGGTCCCAGCCCCCTCTTGAAGGATTTTTTTTTTTGCACCTTTGTGAGCACTGAAGGGCGGGTTAAATAAGACTGTGCAAAGGGCTTCGCCCAAAGCCAGCAAATAACTCTGTGTAAGGCCCGCCTTCAGGAATTTACTTTGCTTCCTGGCCTCTAGGAGAGGGTCTGGCTACAGGAAGAGACTCTGCCCAGCCCTCCCTCTTGCATGATGGCAAGTCCAAAGCTGGGGAAAGACCCAGCCCTTGGTAGAGAACGTGCAGATGGATGTAGTTCTTAAGATAGGCAGGCTCATGGTCCCCAAGTCAAGATTCCTAGGGTCACCCAGTTCTCTCCACCAGCTGTGGATCCGGTCATCTCATAGAGTAGAATCACTAGGCAAAGATTTTCCTGCCCAAGACTGGCAGCTGCCCTGTGTGTTTTTCCCCCATCTCACCCAAACCTGTTACAGTCACTTAGGGATCTGCAACCCCACTGTCCTCCCCCGTGGCCCGTGGTGTTGGGGAAGAGGTGGCACTCAGTGAGCAGGCTCACAACAGAGCCGAGGAGATGGAGGTCCAGTGAGGGCCAGAAGCTTGGCCCAGGTCAGAAAGTCCCGCTACCTTTCTCCAGTCCCCAGAATTCTGTCTACCCTAGCAAAAAGACACTTCTCTGGAAGAGCTATGGTGACTCTGAACTTGGGATTTTCAAGGTGACTCTCGATCAAGCGAAACTCCCAAACTGGCAGCCATGCATACCCTCTTTATGCGAGAGCACAACCGGCTGGCGACTGAGCTGAGACGCCTGAATCCCCGGTGGACTGGAGACAAGTTATACCAGGAGGCTCGGAAGATCGTGGGGGCCATGGTCCAGGTAGGGGGCCCTGGGTCCCGGCATCCATTAGAAGAAAATCTGGCATGAGAAACAATCTGAATAAGGGGCTCCCACCCTCCTTAACACCCTCCGGGATGTGCCTCAAGCAAATCAGATCTGAGCGACTGTGTATGTGCCTGAGACCTGATCTATACCCTCAATCTGCCACTGACTCACTGTGTGACCCTGTCAATGTCGTTCAGCTTTACTGGGCTTCAGTTATCTCCGCCAGCCAATGGGAAATTAAAGCTACATTTGACATGATGGTCTTCAATAATGAATATGTCTGAGTAGCCCTTCAAAAAGCCAAATGTCTGTCCAAAGGTAAGGGAGTGTGGTAGGCAGCCCCTAAGGTAGTGTCTTCCTATACCTTCTCTTCTAGATCATCACCTACCGAGACTACCTGCCTCTGGTTCTGGGCACGGCCCGGGCCAGGAGAACCCTGGGGCGCTACCGGGGGTATTGCCCCTATGTGGACCCACGTGTGGCCAATGTCTTCACCCTGTCCTTCCGCTTTGGGCACACCATGCTCCAGCCCTTCATGTTCCGCTTAGACAGCCAGTTCCGGGCCTCGGCACCCAACTCGCGTGTCCCGCTCAGCTCCGTCTTCTTTGCTAGCTGGCGAGTTGTGCATGAAGGTGACCAGGTTCCCCAGAGGCAGACGGGAGTGGGGTTGGGGGGCGCCCCTCCCCCGGGCGGGCCAAGCCTACTGCCGGGAAGCAAAGGCTGCTGCTCAGTCACCCCTAATCACCTCCTCAGGACAGTGAAAACAAGGCAGGTGCCACCAAGACCCTCAGTCACAGGCCTCCTATCCCCTCTGAGAGTAGGGACTTCTAAAAGGGGAGGAGACCGATGTCGGACTGGTGGCTTGTGGGCCTGAAAGAAGCTTACCTGCCACTCCTTTAAGAAGTAGGGGTGACCCCTTTCCCTGCCAGCCCCACTCTCTTCATGTCCACTCAGGCCTCTGTTTTCTGAAATAATCATTATGAAATATAAGCGACTGGTTTATCCAGCTCTGAGCTACTTTGGCATCCTGTGATGATTCAGGGGCTTCTCAGAAGCTGGTCCAATCTGTGCTGCTCACATTTCCTGCCACCAGGTGGCATCGACCCCATCATCCGAGGCCTCATGGCCACCCCCGCCAAGCTGAACCGGCAGGATTCCATGTTAGTGGATGAGCTCCGGGACCGGCTGTTTGAGCAAGTGAGAAGAATTGGGCTTGACCTGGCGGCTCTCAACATGCAACGCAGCCGGGACCACGGCATCCCAGGTGAGGGAGCTGCCCACCCCTTCTCCCAGGCTTTGCTTGGGCCAGGGCTGCTGGTGGTGGTGGGGACGGGTTTCGGAGAAGGCCCTTGGTGCCTCTTTTTGACTGGGCCTGTCTACAGAATGTGCTGTGGTTCAGAGGCGTGCAAGAACGAGGCTGGCGCAGTAGAACATTCCTGGGACCACCTTTTTGCTGCCTATCTTCTCTGTCTGTTGTAGAGATTTATGTTCACAACAGGACCAGGATTTGGGCACGGGAGATGCACAGAGGTGATGAGGATTGTCCAAGTAGAGAGAAACAGACATAAAAGGCAGGGAAGAAGTGCTCAATTCCCCAGCACCTTGGCAAGCTCCGAGGAGGAAAGGCTAAAGGTCCAGGGATAGGGAGACTGGCCTCTGGCTCTAAGAGGAGAAAGGCGGAGCCTGAGAGGCAGAAAACAAGCGGAGTAAAACCAAGGCTGTCCTGGCTGTTTGGTGAGGACACAGAAAGCTTCAGTCCAGGAAAGAAGACAAATTAGGCACTATGCTAGGAGCTTCCATGGATGTTAACTCATTTAATCTTTCCAACGACCACGGACATGTTTATAGGAAAGGGAATAAGCTCAGAGACAGCCAGTAATTTGCCCAATGTCACATAACTAAGAAGTAGTAAAATCTGAATCAAATTCGGAATTTCTCCTTTCTTCGCCCTGTGCAATCCACCATGTTAGGGGAAGGCTATGGCCCCGGGCTTGCTTCTTTGTCCCTCTCCCCACCTTCTCATTCCCGACCACATACAACCTGCAGCTCCATCTGCCTCGCCTAATCTTTGAACATGTTATAACAGCGTGGGGGGAATTTCTACTACACCTAACTGGCAAGCACACAAGAACGTTTCTTTCCTTCATTACACTTGAGTGGTCCTGACAGCTAAAGAACTGTGGGTGCCCCCTGCTGGAGAACTGAGATTGCTGGCCACCCAAGTTGCCACAGATTCTGTTCCCCCAATACCGGTTTCCTGCAAGCTGTCCCAGAACTATTTTCCTGATACTACCTCTTATAGTCTATTCAAATCCCTTCCAAAGCCCAACACCAAATCTGGAATTGGAAGACCTGGTTGGAACTCCACTTAATAGTAAAGTGACCTTGGAAAAAGTCAAGGCCGCTTAAGCTCAACAGCTATCCATTGATAAAATGGGAATATAAAGGTGTTCTGAGGGACCTGAGAGAGACATTCACAACAGAGCTTAGTAATGGTAAAACATGATACAGTTTTCATTTGTTCAGCTGGGGGACAGCGTTTGTGAGTTGCAGTTTAAGGGATGATATTGGGCTAGTGTCCCTTCAGGTTATGGCGAAGCCGTCTTTTGTGTTGGTGGCCCCACTACCTCATGTGGCCTGATCCTGGTGCGAGATGTTGGTAGCTGGGGATTCCGCCTGGCTACTCTTTGCAGTGTCTGAGTAGGTGAAAAAATTTAAGAACAGCTTTGTTGAGATGTACTTAACATCTAAAATTTACCCATAGAAAGTATACAACTCAATGACTTTAGTATTAAGTTGTGCCTCAGTCACCACCTCTAGTATCAGAACATTTTTATCACTCACAAGAGAAACCACGTAAGAAGAGTCAATCCCCATTCCCCCCTCAGCCCCTGACAGCCACTAATTTACTTTCTGTCTCTACATATTTGCCTATTCTAGACTTTTATACAGTGGACTCACACAGCATGTGGTCCTTTTCTGAGTAAACTTGATCCATGCTTTTCATTTCTTGTTCATTCACTTATTTCTTCTTCATCCATTCATGCTCCAAAGCTGACTGACAGTCTCTTGTGTTCTGGGTACTATCTTAAGTGCTATGCACCCAAAGCCTGGCTGTCTGCTTGCATTTGGTCTATGGTTCGGGGATTCTGCCCACTGTGGCCTCCCACAGAGCTCTCAGGAGACACGTGGAAAGAAGCGGAAGACAGCGGGAAGACAGCGGGGTTAGGACTGAAGCCGCTTCTGCCCCCTCCCCTCAGGGTACAATGCTTGGCGGCGCTTCTGTGGGCTCTCCCAGCCCAGGAACCTGGAACAGCTTAGCCAAGTGCTGAGAAACCGGAATTTAGCGAGGAAGTTCCTGAATCTGTACGGGACACCTAACAACATTGACATCTGGCTCGGGGCCATTGCAGAGCCTCTTTTGCCAGGGGCCCGAGTGGGGCCTCTTCTGGCTTGTCTTTTTGAGAACCAGTTCAGAAGAGCCCGAAGTGGAGACAGGTAAGTCACCTCACCCTAAAGAAACTAGCCCTAGAGCGGGAAGAAAAGCACTAGCATTTAAAGACTCCAAGTCCACAAGATCTGAGATCGGCAGGCTCCAGGAGAGCCCTGCTCAGCGGGAGTGAGGCCACTGGCCCAGGGAGACCGGTACTGCCTGCACTGGAGAAGCCTTTAACCCAGGAGAGTGACTTCTCAGCCTCGCTATTCCAGGCTAAAGGATCCTGGAAAACGTGGGCAGAAAGGGCTACATTTGTTTTCCCTCCGATCAGCTTTTGGTTTAAGGCCTGATTTATTTGCATTTGAACCTTGCCTAGGTTCAAATACAGCCCTGGCCACTTAAATTACTGTGCACTTAATACTGGGCAATTTACATGACCACTGAACCAGTTTCTTTGCTTATAAAATGGGAATAATAGCTATTTTGCAGGAATTTTGTGAAAATTGAATTAAATCATGCACCTGACACACAACAGGTGCTCATTATATGTTAATGCTTCCTCAACCTCCACCCACATCTCTTGGCTGTCTCGGAAGGTTCTGGTGGGAGAAACGAGGTGTTTTCACCAGAAGACAGCGCAGGGCCCTGAGACGGATTTCCTTATCTCGAATTGTGTGTGACAATACTGGTATCACCACCGTTCCGAGGGACATCTTCAGGGCCAACACCTACCCGCGGGACTTTGTGAGCTGCAGCAGCATCCCCAGGTTGTCACTGTCAGCCTGGCGAGGCAAATGAGGCTTCTGCAGGTAAGGGGAGGCCCTCCCCCAAGAGCCCTGGGCTGGGTCAGGTCCTCACTTCCTTCCCCAGAAGGGTCGTCTGAGTCCTCTTGGGCCTCTAGGCAGGGACAATGGAGCTTGTCACTAGGGGCAGAGTACTCGTTCCCAGTGGCTTCCCAGCATGCTGGCATCTGGGATGACAGTCAATCCCACCCAGGGCCTAGAACTTTGGGGTGCGGGGAGGGCTGCGACTAGGAAGGATCCAGCTAGCCTTAGCTTAGTCATTGGCACCCTGAAACAGCTTCATTTCTGGATGTCCTGCAAGTGTCTCACACGCCTGCTGCTCCTGCTTCCACAGGACTCCACCCCGAGCCTCCAACCTTGGAGACAGGGAACCTCGGGAAGCCCCAAGTTTACCTTTTCCCCCTGGAGCAACTACGTCCTGCCGATGCTTTCGCTGGCCACAGCTCAGAGCTGGTTCTTTGGCTGAGAGTGATGGGAGGGCGCCAAGCGGCAGAGAACCCACCCGCCTTGGGAGCCACGTGAGATCTTGAGGCCTCTGCAAGCAGCTACCTGGAGGGTTTCCAGCCACTTTCTTACAGTATTTCCCGGCCCATCCCCACCTTCTGCCCGTGACTGAGAGACCACATAGTCCCAGCCTCCAGCCCCCCCATAATCCTCCTCGGGAGCCTGCAGGCTGGGCAGCACGCTCTGCTTCTGCCAATAAAGCTCGGCTGTGGGCAGGAGGTGGTTTCTGTGTTGGGTTGGGGAGGGCGTGACCTCAGCCCACGCTTTGTTGCAAATGTTTAAGGGGACTGCTGCTAGGGCACGCTGACACTAACCTGACCTCTAAGCCTCCCCTGGGGGCTGAGTTAAGAGAATGCAAAGAAACACTCGGGAGTAGGAGAAGGCAGAAAGGGGGAAGGGCAGAAGCCCCAGGGGCCCTGACATTAAGGAGAATACCTCAGCCACGCCAGCGACCTGAGCAGAGAAATAACTGACAGAACATCAGTCAGTATAAAAAGCTTTTATGTATAAAAAACACAATAAAAGACACTACCCAGCTAGCAGAAAGGACTGGGCACTGCCTGCAGCCTTTATTTGTTCCAGAAATAGTTGTAGCTCAAGCGCAACAAGCCTCAAGCAGTAGGATGAGGCTCCCCTGGGGTGAAGAGGCTGAGACTCCTGGGCCGGGAATGTGAGGTCTCTCTCACTTTCCCACTTTCTTGAGACTCCACTTGTAAAAAGGCTGTGGAGGAGAAGGCGCCTGCAGCCCACGGCTGCTATGCCTGTGAGACGAGCCAGAAAAGGGGCTGTGTTGGGGACAGGACTAACTATGGGGTTACCCCAAACTGGCCTCAGAGCAAACAACCTGTCTTGTGATGCCCACTTGCAACAGCTGGGATACAAATATGGGGGCCACAGGGTCTCTGGCTTTCCTGCCAGGTGGGGGGAGAAGACCCTGCAGGCTAGGCAGAGGGGCTGGCCTGGGGATTTCCTCAGCTCCTCTGGTTCTCAGCAGGTCTCTGATAAGAAAGGTGAGGAGGTGGGAGAGCACCGGCCTTAGCGATCACCCGTCTCACCCGTCGTGTCCTCTTGCTCGGAGGGTCAGAGCTGCAGCAAGCTAGGAGGCCACGGTTCCCGCGGGGCTCACCAGGTCCTGGGGGAGGCTTTCGCGGGCCTCTTGCATGCGGCGCCGGGCACGACGGAAGGCCTCTATGGTGGGAGCAAACACAGGAGTCCGCTGTCATGGCGTGGGGAGGAACACGGCCCCTGCTGACCCTGCGTGGCCAGCTGAGGGGATGGGGGAACCTACCCAGCACGTTATGAACGGAACTCTGCTGGCTGAATCCTTCCAGGCGGTCCAACACACTCCGCATCCTCCTCCGGAGAGAATGTGACTCCATGAAGGCCCTGGAGGGGAGTGCACCACATGGCCAAGGGTACTCTCCAGCCCCAGGGACAAGCAGCCCCGAGGCAGAGGGCCAGGGCCACTCACCTGGACTGCTGCAGACAGTGGAAGCGGAAGGTGACGCTACCTGTGGTCTCTGTGCGGAGCCCAAAGCGGCTCAGACGCTCCCCCTGCAGCATATAGTTACACAGCATCAGGTTTCTGCAGTCTCAGGGGGCCAGGTGCCATGCTGGCCTCGCTCCCAGTCCTATTCCTGTTCTTAGGGAAAGTAGCTCTGTTGGGGAAACCTGGCTCCAGCACCCAGACTCCATCGCCTCAAAGCTAACCATGGGCTCCCAACCTGAAAGGAGGGAACACTGCAACCTCACTGAGAAGAAGCCGTCTTACAGGCTTCCTGCTGGTCATCCCCGCCTCTGGCTATCGTGGCCTCGGTGATGGGCTGGAAGGAGGGGCGGGTTATTCTGATGGGAACGAAGGGAACTCTCAAATATACAATTTTCCAGAGGTCTTCTAGGAGAGCAGTGTAGATATTTACACCTGGTTGAAAATGTGCCTATGACTTCCAGCTTAAGCAACAGGAAGGAAGGGGCTAAATAATAATGAAGCAATGAATAATTAAGGGGCCTTAACCCAGATCCCGCCTTCAACAGATGAGACAGGAAACATAAGTTTCTGGCTCGAAGTCTCCCCAGAGACAAAAATCACCTTGAAGGTTCCTGGTATCCGCACGTAGGAGAGGTCCTCCAGTTCCAGAGAACCACCAATGAAAAACCTCCTCAGCTCAGCCACTGTGCCCAGCTGCGTGGGTCTCCATGTGGAGACTGTCAGGGTGTGTGAGCCTGTGCAGGACAAGAGAAATGAGGCCAGGCCCAGAAAGGCCATGGGGTACCTTGCTGGCTCCCTAGCAATGACACTGGCCTAGTCACCACTACAACACCTGTTCTGGTGACAGTCTGACTTCTAGTGAAGATTATCACCGTGGTAGTTTAGGGCTCCTGTTTGGAAATTAATCGACAACAGAAATTCAAATCTCACCTCTGCCCGTTATTACCTGCGCACCCAGATTAAGTTTCTTAACCTCCCTGAGGCTCATTCTCATCTCCTAAAATGGAATAACAACACCTACCACCTCCCAGAGTAGCTGGGAGAATCAAGGAGAGGCCCGAGCACAAAGGCAGGCGCACAGCAAAGGAACGTGGCTGTTGTTTTCAAATGAACGCTGACGCTGACGCACTAGGCCAACCAGCCCCTCCCTCTAGGCTGCAAGTCAGATCAGAGGAGCCCCGGGCAGGTTCAGGGACACTCAGGCCGCTGGGCTTCACAGAGTTAGTTGCAGTTTCACTCAAACTGTCTCTAAGGAAGGGGGAAAATTCCTTAACAGGAGCAAGGACTCTTGCGAGTTCAATACTTCTAATTCCTAACTATCCCCCCTTCTCACTGGAAGCAGTTGAATCTCCTGGAAGCGTTAGTCTCGTTCCAAGGAGCTAGGGCACATGGGCCACGTGAAGGGCATGGACAACAGGTCACCTGGGGTGGCAGGCAGCACCGCAGCCCCGTAGCCTTCCACACGGTACCTCTGCCAGAAGTCCAGGGAGAGGACCTCGCAGTAGAGCACAGGCCACTCCGGGAGAGACTCTGCGAGCAATGAGAGAAGCAGCCAGGTAACGAGAGGCCTCCGCCAGGATGGGGCGCGACCCAAGCAGACCCAAGGCCTGGGATCTATCAGCTACTGAGCTACTCACCGGCTGATTCGTCCTCATGGAGGAAGGAGGCCTCAAACGTGAACGGAAAGGAGAAGTAAGCCACCTTGTCCTAAAAAAAGAGGAGTGCCATTCTATAGTCAGTGTCATGGGGTAGGCAAGGCCTCATCTGAAACGTACTCTCCCTGTGGCCAACGACAAGGTCACCTTCACAAGGGGGAAAAAAAAACTATCACCCCAGGTGGGAAATAAAAGGCTGAGGCAAAGAGAGACCCAATTACCAGCTGCTCCCATTCTCACAAAAGCAGCAAGAGAGCTGCAGGGCTCGGCAGCCCTGCAGAGCCGCCGCAGAAGGGCTAGGCTCAGCTCGGGAATCGGCCCAGGGCGTGGCTGTGGGCCCGAAAAATCTTCAGATGCCACCCCGGGATCAGGCTCCTGTTCCCTTCCAGGTGCCCCCTTCTCACTCTCCATACCATTCCCAGGGACTTGGTGGTACAGGTCTGCGTTATTCCTGAGAGCTGCTGGAACTCTGGGCTTGACCAGTCTGAAAGCCAAAGACAATATATATTGTTACGTTTACCTGGGGGGAGGGCTAGCAGCTGAGAAAAAGGCAGTTCCTTCATGCACGCATTCACACAATCGATCACTCATTTAACCTTTACTGGTGTCTGCTCTAGGCGGTGACAGTCACTGGGGACATCTTGGTGACCAGATAGAAGACTCCCTCCCACTGGAATGTTGGGTCCTGTCTCTCATGGACCCAACATTCTGGTGGGAGGGAGACGGACAAAGCAACGAGAGATGGTCAGGTAGTGAACGACACCACGCTCAAACTGAAACAGGGTAAGGGGACTGAGTGACCTAGAGGCGCACTGCAATTGAGTGGTGAGGGGGGACCTCCCAGAGGTGACACTTAGGCTGAGACCTAAACTCCAGAAGAACCAGTCATGCCAAGATGTGACAGAAAGGGTCCTTCAGGCACAGGAAACGGTCCTGAAAAGGTCCACCTTGCTTTGCTCCCTGGCCAGGGCACATATGCAAAGGCAACCAATCGATGTTTCTCTCTCATGTCCATGTCCCTCTCCCCTGCCCCACCCTTCCTCTCTCTCTAAAAACAATGAAGAAATGTCCTCAGGTGAGGATTAAAAAGAAAAAAAATATTATTTATAAGGGCCGAGCCTTGGATACTTGAATAGTTTAATATTAGCAGAAGGTGAGGAATCCTCCGAGCTGGCTGACGATCCACCAATGAGAGAGAAAAGAGAAGCATGGAGCCAGAAGCCAGGAGAGGAGTTTCAGTGAGGAGAAGGGCACCTTGTCAAACACTTCTGAGAGGTCAAGAAAGGTGACAGCAGGGAAGTCACCACAGGATTTGACAATCTGGAAGTGATCTAAGGCCTTGAAAAGAACAATGACAGTTTTCGTGCAGGAGCAGGGAAGCAAGCCTGCCCAAAGGCCTGTAGGAAACTCTCAGAATGGCTATAAGAGACTTATGAACATTACTTACTAGTAGTTGGTAATTCCACAAAGAAGTGGACGTAGAGGTTGTCGTACTCGTAGCCTTGAGCTGAAACTAAGAGAACAGGAACCCATTTTCAGCTTCTTCTCCTACCACCCTTGGCACCCAGCCAGTCCAGAAGGGACTTCTGGAAGAAGGTCCTCTAGGGCCAAGAGCTCTCTTGCATTTCTAGGAAAGGCTCGTGGCTGAGTCTTCCAAGAACTACAGACAAGCCAAGGCCTCCATGGGGCCAGGTGGATTACTTCACACTCCATGGGGGCGCCTGACCAAGGGTAAGAGATCTCTGGCAAGACACTTACCTACCTCTCCGTTTACAAAGAGCCGGAAGGCGCCGGGGACAGTCTAAGGTAGAGAGAAGTGGGACAGATCAGAAGGTGTGGGGGGAATTAGCCCTTCTCCAGTGAGTCCACAGAAGACCTGATACTGGATGTCAGATCCAGATGCGTCCCTAATGCATTTCCTCCCCACCCTGCCACTTCATAGGTCTGTTTCCTAAAATGCATAAAAATCGTAATGTAGAAAAAGAAGAATACCTAATGTAAGCGGCGGGGAGGGCAACGCAGTATGGGAGATTTAGGAGACCAGCCAAGGGAGCCGTAACAGCTGCGCCTCAGCGCGTGCTGGGAGGCTGGGGATCCCTGCTCCATTTAGACGGCTGAGGACAAGCGGCTGGGGCGTTCCCCGTTTTAGTTATTTGTGTGGCTATCTTACCTAACTTTTAACATTGACCACGTTACTAATGCAATATCAAAAATAATGAAAGTTAATTTTTTAGAGAGCGAGAGCGAGACCAGTGGTTAATTCTATCCTTGTTTCCGGTCTAGAAATGGAATTTCTAGAATGAGGGGACACAAAGAACATGACATCAAATTACTGACTGGAACCATTTTGTTTTGTTTTTAAAGAGCCCAACTATTTAACAGAGATGACACCCCTTCTCTCTCTATGGGGCCCTCGGGAAAAATATCCACATGAAATGAGGAAGATATTTTTCATCTTTATATTTATTTTTTAAATTAATTATAAAGAATTACGGAGTACATTACCACTGGAAAAGTTCAAAACTACATAAGTTTACAGAATAAAAAGTAAACATCCCTGACTTATTGCTTTCACCACCTAATATTCATCTACCATCTCCCAATCCCACCGTCTCCCTAGAAAAAGCCACCCACAGCATGTGTGTACCCTTTAAGGTCTTCCTCTGTGTTAACAGTTCTACGTCAATATGTAATGCTTTTAAAACAATTAACAAGGACTATCCTCTTTCTGCTATTTTTTACTTCCCTTGATATTGAAGAGTATGCCTTGGGGACCTGGAAGGGAGGCACTATGACAGCGCATAGTGCTGCAGGAAGCCAGGGGCTCACCATCTCAAAGTCAGTGCCCACGAGGCTGCTGAGATACTCCTTGTGCCGGCCATAGAGCTGAAGAAGAAAACCAAACCAAAACCCAAGATGTGACCCAAGCCAGACTAGGGTTGAGTTCTGAATGGGAGAAAAAAAAAAGCCATAATGGGAAACGCCACAAAGAACTGGAGGCCTGAGCATCCCAGCCACCGACATTTTAAAGTGAACCCCAGGGGCTGCGGAATCCACTGGCCTGGGGCCAAATCCTGGCTCTCACACGTGCAACCGACATCACCTTGGGCAGACTGCTTAGCTTCTCGGTCTCAGTTTCCTCATTTATAAATGGCAGTAATTAACGTATTGACCTCAAAAGTTGTTGTTTGGTCTAAAGGGAATAAAGTATGTGCCATACCTAGCCATAAACACGGTAAGTGCTCAAAGAAATGGTCCTTATGATGATGTGATGTTCTAATATGATCAAACACTTGGGTCTGATATGTCAGCAGTGCTTCCTGAGTCGGGAGAGAGCCATTAAGGGCAGCCCTTCCAACTGCTGACATCGGTCTCAGGCAAAGTCTCAGCTCCCAGGTGCTGAGATTCACCCCTTGGGTACTTGAAGGAATTAGCTCTTACATCCTTGAACACACGCTGTTCCCGCTCCTCCTCCTCCGGCTGCGCGAGGGAGGACACGTTGTCGATGGTATACTTCCACAGCTCCTGCTTCTCCCCCTCGGTCTCGATTCTGCAAGGTCAAAGCCGCAAAGGGACCAACTCTAATAACGAGATGGGGCCCTCCAGATCCAGCCCAGGGATGAGCTGTCGCCGGTCGTACCCCTCAGTTAGAGTGTATGTTGACGATGACGGCGAGAATGATGACGGGCAGAGGGAAACGAAATGGCCCAGCAAGGGCGCCAGAGTAGACTAAGAGAGTATGGGTGCTGGGTCCGTTTCTGCCTCGAAGTCACCACGAAACCCTAAAGCGCGACATCCCTGGCACCCAGTTTTCTCACCTAAGAAAGGGACAGGAGGGTCTAGGTGACTTCTAACTTACAGTTCTGCTACTCCAGGACATAGAGATAAAAAACAATTACCCAGAAGAAAAGACCTGGCTGAGTTCCTCTCTCCCTGTTCTGGTCAGTCCCTCTATTCAGCAGCGCAGAGAACTATGTTCACTTAGCCATATAGCTTAAGTCACCACTTTCAAAGTGGCGTAGTGATAACGTGTTCTGCGAACAAGAGTCCCAGTGTTCAAGGGGTCAGTGGCCCAGAGCAGAACATGAATCACTACCTGGGAATTTAGAAGTCAGAACAGACGAGGGGCTTCCCACACATCTCAACTAGAGGCAAGAAGTGAAGCCACGGGGGAGAATGCCAGGCTCTACCACCCATTTCATTCTCTACTCACCTGTAGGGCCCTTTGAGGCCCGTGAAGTCAGGTTTTACTGTGATCACACCATTGCTGTCCACCTTCAGGGTACAGAGGACATGTTCATAATTCTTATAGCCAAGCCTAGAAACCAGGAAATCAACAAGGTTCAGGGTCACTGGTCCCACGTCCGGGGAAAGAGGGAGAGGTAGTCAGACCACGTCAGGGGAGAGGACAGAGGCTATAGTGAGAATTATCACATAAAAGACTTACTTCTGAGAACAACTAAGAAGAATAAAAAGAGAAAAGTCCCTCCCTCCCACGTACCCCAGGACAACTACAACAGGTAGGCGACTGTTAGCGAGAGGGGAGGGTGATGAGGACCTGAGCTGGGCTGTGAGGGCCTTCACTCACTTGCCATAGGGCCCCAGGTCTGCCATGATGTACATTGTCTGAAGAGGGGTGTTGATGACATGGTTGTTCCTGATGAATTCTTCTGAGGGTTCCCAGGTGACAATTCGTGACTTGAGGATGCCGCCCTCCCTGGGAGACAACACAGGAAGGGTCACTTCCCTGGTACGCCCTGAAGAGCCTGAGGGAGGCACACCGGGGAGCACACCGCGGTGGAGGTCTACTGCAGAGTGGTAAGCTCCAGGCAGTGGACACACCGAGAACAATGGCACAGAAGGGCTACAGGGCCCCCACAGTCCCCGTGCACTCACATCCCTCGCCTGTCCTGCCGTCGCCGCCTGACGTTTGCCATTCGCTCGACCAAGAATGATGGCACCTCCCTGGTTGCAGTGGTCATTTTCTGGCAGTGCTGGGAAAAGAGAGCAGCCTTGTGTAACCCCGTTGGTCAGGGCCACATGGGACCAAGTACCCAAAGGGAAGTAAGTCTTCCTTCTGAAGCCTCATCCAGCACCCGAACCTAAAATTATACCTCACAATATACATGCGAATGGAGGGGAGCAGTGGCACAAAGAAGCCAAAGAAGATTCCTACCACGTGTTGATTTGCCCTAAGATTTCAGCAGCATATTAGCCTTCAGAAATCCATTTATTGATGCTAATGTTAAAAGAGCTGCAATTTCTGAGCACACACCAACACAAAGTTGGGTGAGTTTGCCTGGTAGATGCTGACATTAATCAGGTAGTTGGAAGATGCCAAATGGGATACATATATTCTGTGGGAAATGCTCACATGGGAACTAAGCACGAACTCTAATTTTATTCAGTTTTCCAAAATGGACAACTCAAATTGTATACGATACCAACCTATAACTTTCTTAATAAAAGCATCAATATTTAAAAAACATTCACTTAACAACTGGTCCTTGTAAAGATCTACAACGTTATAGACCAAAATCAGAAAATAGTGGCTCTATTCTCCCTCAGGTAGTTTAAAATCTCACTGAGAGGATAGACCATATCAGGCGGTAACTGAAGGAGCTGTTAAACAAGCCCACCAGGGAATGCTGGGATAATTGAGGCAAACTGAGGACACAAGCCATTGGCAGTACTGAATTCCTCTGCAAGCCCATACGCTCAGAGTTTTGGCTAAATCCCCTGGTAAATTCTATCTAGATCAGTGATTTTCAACCAGTGTGCTGCAAGAATTTTCAAAACATGCAATACCTGACTATTTAGTAAAGGGCGCTGACGTCTTTTCCCTTAGACTGTCAAATAAACAAATTA
Source organism: Mormoops blainvillei (assembly GCA_004026545.1). NCBI lineage: Eukaryota > Metazoa > Chordata > Mammalia > Chiroptera > Mormoopidae > Mormoops > Mormoops blainvillei. Next base: position 127,468 of record PVJD01003258.1, on the reverse strand, counting down.
ACAACAGACAATACAACAACAGCCATCTGGCGTGAATGAATCAAAATTAGACCTATATTTTTTATCAAATAGGCAAAACATATATTTTTGTTGTGCTGCAGAATTTTAGTAATTAGTTAATGTGCGCCATGAGATGAGAAAGGTTGAAAATCACTGACCTGGGTGGTTCTAGACTCCACCCACCAGTCTTATCTGATGATGCATGGAAGAAGTCAAGCACAGTGGCTGCGTCTCTGGGTTTGCAGCCTGCAAGCGTCAGAGACCCTGCCAGCCCCCCCAGGCCCTCCAGCAGGCGAAGAAGGGATGAAGCCACGCCGCCTGTAGACTGTGCCCACATTACTCCAGCCTGGCTGCCAGCAGCACAGGGCAGTTTCTAGATAAGCTCTCTGTCACCCCTTCGTAGGTTCCTGATTTTTAAGACCCAGAACGCAGTGAAGCCAAAAAGCTCAGGGAGGCAAAGGAGAAGGTAGCTAGGAGACCTTGGAAAGAACAATACCTCCTCCAAGTTGGTGTATCTATCAGAGTCAGTGTAGGTAAAGATTCGTCGGTTCTTCCTTCTACCTGAATCCTCCAGCTTTAGGATTTCTTGACGGTACTGATGATCCAAAGGGCTCTGACAGGCTGCTTCATTTTGGTACAGGTCTACTTCAAACTGAGGTCACAAGGAAAGAGAGATCTACTGAGACTATGTCAAACTTTTGTTCCTACAACTGTTTAATTAAAGCAGTTCTACAGAGCTGATACAACCCAACATGTTTTCATAGCCAGTTCTCATTTATCTCAACTAATGGACGGCAGGGGATCCAAAGGATGTAAGAGCTAAAAGGAACCACAGTGATGGTCTAATTCAACTCTTATGTTACTGATGGCATGTGGCCCAGAGGTGACAAGTGCCTCATCCAGGATAATAAAACTGGGTAATGGCCGTCACTATTCCACACTGTTCCTGCTACAAGCTTTCTGGAAATCAGTTTGTCAGTCTGTATCAAGAATCTTTCCCTGCTACCAGGCAGGTGGACGTGGACCAGGTGGAGGGAGACTGAGCAGACAAGTGACGCTGGCTCACCTGGCTAAAGAGCTTCTCCTGCCATCCAATCAAGGCCTCCTCCTCTTCATCTTCATCTGGGCGGTGTCCACCTCCAAAGACAACAGAGTGAATCAAATGTTTGAGCAAAACCAGCATCACTTCTTGCTCTGTGGTTAGTTATAATCAAAGTTCGTGCTCTTATATTTGCCACAAAACCAGTTGAAGCTCATTGACTTACTAAGCACTCATTCTCAACAGAGCTTGGAGAGGCTGTGGGTGCGTAGAAGCCAGGATTAAGACCCAAGAAGTCTTAATCACATCCCTCATTTGAATAAAAGGAAGACATGCCTTCTAGGAATCATTTAATCTAATTCACTGTCACTAGCTGAAATTTAGATATAGGTTGAACAGCTCTTCCTCAATCCCAATTGTCTACATTTGCTGAAAAGGAACCTGGCATTTTTACCATTACTATCCTTGAAGCCATATACCTAGGATCATAAACACTGTAACATTAGGACCAAGTATCAGGAGAGGAGAGGAAAGGCAAATAAATGATTATATATATTAAAAAAAACACAAACTGAACACACCCCTGTCTGAGTATGCCCTTCTCAGAGACACAGGCTTCACAACCCACAGCCCACACTCTTGCCCAGGGCTATTTTTTAACAGAAACAAAAGCAGAGAGAAGAGTGGCCTAACACAAGCACCCTGTCCTCTCTTCCTCACTATTCTGCCTTTCCAGATAAGACTGCAAGAGCACGGTTGATGTTAATATGCATGTTATTCAAGCAGACTCCAATTTAAAAAATCATTTTAAGGAGTGTTTCTACGTATACTTAGAATTTGGGGCACATTTTCTCTTGAAAAAAATGCCACACATGAAATTTAGGTTGCCAGAAAAATTTATAACACATCTAAAGTATGGTATTTGTTACTTCACTACACTTAACCACAATTAAGATCAGTATCTTCATGGCAGGACTCATCCAATTTTCTTACACAACACAATACAACAGTTTCAACATTTACCAGCCATGTGACCTCGGGCAAGGAACCCAAGCTCTCCATACCTTTTCTCAGACTACAGCGCTGGATCTATTATGTTTTAAGAGGTAACTATCACCCTAGGCCCTTAGATACCCAGTGGGACACATCACCACCATACACCTACTGGCGGTTGGGTGACGGCTAAAAGTGGCCAAATCTATGAGGTCCTTCCCGCGCTGGGCAGCAGGCTGGTAATGGAGGAAGTTGCTTGATGTGATTCTTTGCAAGTGGACTCTGTCAGGAAAAGAGAAGCCAAAAAATGCGTTAAAAGATACATAGCCAGGAGATGAACACCAAGCAAAGATGGGGAAAACACAGTATCAAGGTGTGCGCGGTGCACGCAACTGAGCAGTGGTGAGTGGGGCGCGGGGTCCTAAGGGGAAGACTGAGGATGAGAGAGTGTATTGGGGACCCAGGGCTCCGAGGAATTTGGGAGGGCCTGTGTGGGTCTGCAGGCTGTGTGTGGAGTGGGTGCAGGGTAGTGGGGAGACAGAGGGAGACCGCAGAGGCAGTGAACGGGATTGTAAGCGGCAGTGGGGGCCGCCGAGCACTGGGACGTGAAGTTCAGGCTCGAATTATCTGAGAGAATGAAAGCACGGGGCTCTGGGGCGATGCGACTACCGGAGGCGCAAGTTGCGCACGGGGTCCCGAGAGCGATATACAGCCTCCCCAGTATCAGTGTTCCAGACGGTCTCCGCCATGACGGCGCCGCGACTGCGCCGGAAAGCGCGCCGCTACCAGTTCCCCTGGCAACGGGAGACGCTGGGTTCGGGAGGCAATAGAAGGAGCTGCGCGCGCAATCCACGGTTTCCAGAGCGGCCCCGCAGCTGCCCGCCGGTGCAATCCCGGCCAAGTCCAAGCGTCTAGGCGCCCTGGTGCTCGTGTCTCGCGGGATCACGGGTTATTAAAAGTGCAAACAAAGCTCAAGCCCACGCAAGGCCTACTTGATGCACTTTACAAATGAGGAAAATAATGCAGAACCATTGGCTCTTTTCATATAGATTCAGACATGGTAATGGAGACCAGATCCAGAATCCCTGATTCGCCTCCACTACTTTTGCCACCACACCATCCTGACTGCCAAGGAATGCTCGGTACTTTGGCCTGAAAGTCGGTGGACGTGACTTACAGAATGTTTCTATTCTTCCCAAAGGAGTCAGAGAAGGTGATGGCACTCATACAAACATGAAAATTTATTCTTGGAAGAAAAAACAATAACTGCCAGAAGATTAATTAGTCCTTGTCTTCACTGAGCCAGAGAAAGGAAAAACAAGGAAGCTAGCAGTAAGGAAGGAAAACATGCTATTGTACTGGGTTTTCCCCTGCATGTGTTAGTTCCGGATTGTTAAGACCGTATATACTGCACTGGCCTCCTGAAAAGCTAACAAAGTGCCATTCAAAAGTCATGCTTCAATGGACTGTCAAAGGCAAGACACGTCATAACCTCTTGTCTGGCTCCCTGGCATCCCTAAGGTGGTGTCAACAGTCGTGAGCCTGTGACATTTGCTACTCCCCCCAGTAGAGTAAGCAACTGTCCTCTGAAATCAGGACTCTTATGCCGGTTTGATTATATTGCATTGGGAACCCTGAGCAGCATAGCTGCTGTTGTATAACACAAAGGACTCACCATAATAGTAGCACCATTATTTAACATCTAAGCCTGAGCATATGGTCTGCATTGTGCCTAATCTTCATAGAAACGCCTTAAGTGGCTATTGTTATTGCCATTTAATTGATGAAGTTAGCGAAGGCCAGAGCTTAAAGAGCTTGCTAAGTTACAACGTTAGTAAGTGGTGAAGGAACTGGGATTCTAGCCCAGGTCTGTCTTTTGAAACCTGAACACCTTCCACTCTGCCCCTCAGCCTCTCACCTACCAATTTATTCCACAACAGCACAGTTTCCAACCTGGGAAACAATTATTTTAACAGATGAAAACATGGAGGCGGAATACTAGCTCTTAAGAAACATTCTCTCTCATTTTTCCTTTTAAAGTTGTGAATAGACAGCACTGTGCCACATAAACAGCAACTGGTAAATGTGGAGACTGCATCCACAGTTTAGTTTTATAACCAAATCAAATTTATAGCGAAGACAATCTGATATAAGTAAAATATACCTGTGCCACATGGTATGGAAATATAAGTTATTTGTATAAGTAACCATAATTGAATTATTTTTATACAGGTAAACTAGACTTTTATGTTTTTGTTTATTAGTATCTATAAATCAGCATTTTTAAGACTGGGGTCCGTGAGTGGTGTTCAAGGAGTCTATGAACTCTTTCCTGAAACTCTGTGGGGAGCATTTTCTGGAAAGAGTGTATGGTTTTTATCAGGCTCTTGAAGGAGTTTGTACCCTGATATCAAGAATGGCCTGATTCCTGCTACACTTATATACTATCTTGTTAAAAATCAAAAGTTTGGATTCACAGCATAAAGAGCAAAGTCCACTGTACGATCACCAGCAATGCTTCAACTCTCATCCCCAACCAGGGTGATTCAGAGCTGGCGTTTACTGTGTTCTCCCTAAACTAACACCAGAATCTGAAGAAATTTTTTGACTTAGAAAATACTTGTACGAATCACCATGAAAGGTAAATATTATTGCTTACATTTCACATATTTATAAGTTAAGACATTAATTAAATTTCTCACAGTCTTATGACTGGGAAGCATAGAGCCTGGAATATAAGTCCCGATGTTCTGACTAAACCCATGGGCTCTCCTTTGAGCTGTGCTGCTTCCTTACATCTAATCACCCCCTCCCCTCCCCCAACTTTTTTCTTTGGGAAACCAGCCTCATCTGAGCCACATCAGAACAGCCCACCACTCTCCCTTTCCCCTCCCCAGCTGGCCTTCGCAGTTTACTTAGGCTCTCCTCACTACTAGACTTCAGGAAAGCAGAAGAAAGAGAGGAGGAACATGACAAAGTGAAACATTTACCTACCATGTGATCCAGCAACCCCACACCTAACTATTCACTCAAAAGCAATGACAACATATATCCACACAAAGACCTATGTGTGAATGTGCATAACAACTTTATTCACAATAGTAAAAGTGAAAAACAGCCCAGCTGTCTATCAACATGTAAATGTTTAAACAAGTTGTATAATATCTTTAAAATGGAATACTGCTCCACAATAAAAAGCAAAGTGACTACTGACACATAAAATTGCATGGAGGAATCCCCAAAATTATTATGCTAAGTGAAAGACGCTGGACACAAAAGGCTATATCCTGTGTGGGTTCTTTTATACGACATTCTAGAAAAAAGAAAAACTGTAGAGAGGGAACACAGATTAGTGGTTGCCTGGGGTTGAGTTTGGGAAGAGGGGTTGACTATAAAGGGGTAGTGAGGGGTAATTTGAGGGATAATGGGACTGTTCTATAGGGAACTGTGGTGGTGGCGGCACACAACTCATTGCATTTATTAAAACCCACAGAACTGTGTGTCACAATAAGTGAATATCACTGTATGTAAATTGTAAACTACTTACCAAGTTGTGAGAGGTACCTAAAATCGAATATAGACTATGACAAAGGAATCGAACTGTGTTACAAATGATTCGCATAACCACACTGAGGCAGTGAGAAAGGAGCTACCCTAAGTAACTTTGGAAGCACTGTTTTGACTAGAAACTGAAGGCCAAAGATAAAAAGAATTATCCACAAATGCTGTACTCTAGTTGGTAAATTTGTTTCTCAGAGGGGTATCGGTTAGCAGTTCTGAAACTACTTATGTGTATACTAAGGTTGAAAAAATAGGTAAATATATTGTAGGTAAAAGAGCCATATTTTTCACTGTCTGAGAAAGAAATTACAAACAAGGAAAGGGGTAGAGGCAAGAATGGGCCAGGTGGATGATATTGGGTGTAAGGAGTAAAAACTCATGGGTATTTAAATATACAAGGTGGGGAAAAAGTAGGTTAACAGCTGTTTGTATGGAAAATAATATAATAATAAATAATAGCACAACAATAAATGGTGTTTCATATATTCACAACTGTAAGCCTACATTTGCCCCACCCTGTGTATGTAAAGACAGGATCAGAAATGAATACAGTTATGTATGTATATATGCATGAGTTGGTATCCACACATATAGTTCCTAGCTGTGTCCACTGAGACAGTCTAGAAACAGTCACTCCCCAATAGAATCGAGCACTCCCAGTACCCAGACTTTGGTTTCTAAATACCATTCTCCATTATGAAGCAATCAAGAATTGTTCGATTACCAGAAAGAAGCATAATGGAATCTACTAGGTATTTCTAGTTTAGGGAGTTCCCAGCCAAGGGGAATCCTGAGATGGGTGTAGGTATGAGCTCTTAACAGTCAGCATGCCCAGCAGCTGGTCAGAAGGACTTGGACAGGGCAGCAACAACATCTGCTACAGGTACGTTTAGTAAAGGTGATCCTGGGAAACATTAATATGGGAGTGGGCTAAACCCAGACCAACTTACTCAGGGAACCAAGAGAGTTAAATACCTACCTTTTCCCAGCCCCTTCCAGGCAGTGTGCCAACAGGTATAAGAGTTAGGAGCACATGGGTGGGCATTACTGAACTGACGTTATCAGAGGCAGTAAGAGAACAAAATAGGTCAGCGGTACCCAGAAACTCCACCTCTGAAGCAGTCTATTTGCATGCCAGAGCCAGATTTCAATTGCCTTTTCCCAAGAAACATACTCAGCTTCCGATAATTAATTGCTTTTATCTTGGGAAGCCCCATTTTCCCTACAGTGTGTCCCAGCAGGTTAGCCCAGGTCTTCAGCAACATGGAACAATAGTATTCTAAATAGTACAACTCTGATGACATTGGCTTCTATGGCCTCTCCCCCTTCAAGCAGACATTTCAATTTTTAAAAGTACGGGGACTTTAAAATTCACATTTTTATGCTTACCCCCTTTTAAAAAAAATGTTATTGTTGTTCTATTACAGTTGTTCCAATTTTTCCCCCTTTACCCTCCTCTGTCAAGCCCCCTGCCGCACCCCCACAGTCAGTCTCTACACTGTTGTCCATGTCCATGGGTCATTCATACATGTTCTTCGACTAGTCCCTTCCCCTTCTTTCCACCATTACCCGCTCCAGCCCCCTGGTCTATATTCTCCTGAAAATGCAAGGAAATTAACCTCTTCAATAAATTCTAGTAAGTGGCAGAATTTTCTGCCAGCAGTAGGATTTTTCACGTTTAATCTCATTAAAGTTCACTGAATTTTCCCAAACTAGTGATGACCTTTTAAAGTCTATATTCATCTACACAATAATTTGGAGTCAAGTTTTTGGCTATTGTCTCAAAAGAATCATTTGGCTTTAGCTATTCGGGTTGAAATTATGTGGAAATCCAAATTATTTTTCTGAGTAAGGATTCTCAGCAATTCTGTCTGAGCCCATAACAGTTGATAGTTATAAGTTTATTCCATAATTTATTAATTCACTTCATTCATTCATTTAATGAATATTTATTGCCAGTCTTCTCTGTGTGTGGGAGTACTGTGGTAAGCCCTGGGGATATATAATCTCTGGCCTCATGGAATTTACATTATGCTAGGGGTGTCGATAGACAGACAGTAAAGAATAAAAAAGTGAAACAGGCTTAGCCAGGTAAGTCGGTTAAAGGTTGCAGGTCCAGTCAGAGCACATGCAAGAATCAACCAGTGAATGCAAAAATAAGTGGAACAACAAATCTCTCTCTCTCTCTCTCTCAAAATCAATAAATAAACTTTTTAAAAAGTAAAATAGGGTATAATATATGGTGGTCAGTTCCAGGAAGAAAAACAAAGCAAGGGAGGATGATAAGATTGTTAGGAGAAGAAGAGTTTGAAATTTTAACAACAGAAATCAGGAAAACACTCAGTGAGACTGTGATATTTAAGCAAGTACTTGAAGACGATGGCAGAAGAAGCTAGGTGGCTATCTAGACAAAGAACATTTCAGGAGAGAAAATAACCAATGCATATAATTATACTCATATAATGAATAACTATAATATATATTGTTTAATTAAACCCGACTTCCACTCAGCAAAGCTGATGAGACATCCAGCATCCGTCACTGTTGGTAGCCTTTTCCACTCACTGGACTCAGAGTAGAGTCCCTTCCCTGTGCCCTGGAAAAGGGCCTCCGTCCATTGTGGTCTTTGCTGGGAATGTTATGGCTCAAGCTCGCAGCTGAGTGAGCTGCTGTCTCCCCTTGTGTTCAGCTTCCTCAGGACCGATCTGGTCCCCTGAGGCCACAGCCTTAGGGATCCGACCCAGAGAGGCCCTGCTCTACCTAGGATTGCTGCCTGGGAGCTGAAGCTCTCTGTGTCTCCAAGGTAACCACCAATTCCTCCGTCTCCTCAGGCTTCAGGAATCCAACCACTCTTCTTTCTATGCTCTGTCCTGCCCCAATACCTCGGTGGAGCTTCCTAAACTTAATGAGCTAGGTTTGCTTGCCAATTGTATTGTTGGTAGTGGTGGTGGTGGTGGTTGGTGGGTTTGGTGTTTATTTGTTTAAAACAAAAGCTTTTTAATTTTCCAGGAGGCAGGGAAAATCCAGCCCTCCAGGACACAAAGCTTTAACTGATCTCTTGAAGGAGGCTTGAGGGAAAACTATCTTTATTCTTTCAATAGAAGAAAATAGAGTTAAGGTCTCAATTAGGCCAATCAACCACATCAACTTCTGTGGAATCTTCTCCCAGCTCCCCGTCTCTAGGACAGCCGATCACTACCTTGTTCCAGGTTATCGTGTGTTCTTGCCTAGATGACTTCAACAGGTTCCTACCTGACCTGTCTTTCTGCAGTCTTGTCCCCATCCAATTCTTCTCCATACTGAAACCAAAGTGACCTTTCCAAGGCAATAATCTGATGAGGCTTAAAACCTCTTTGCCAGTTAAGGAACAGGCATGTGATCCAGTTCAGATCAGTGAGATGTGAGAAAAGCTTTGCCAGGATTTCTGAGCAAACTATTCTTTCTCTTCTATGAAATTCTCTGCTTTCTTATGAATGTGGTTGTGTGCCATCTTGCCTCCAAAGAAAATTTGGAGAAGGCAAAGCCAGGAGAACTTCAGGGTTAAAAAAAAAAAAAAGCCAGAACCACTGTATTAAGTCAACCCTGAAGTCTGTCCCATCTCTAGACTTCTGATTAAAGTGTTCTTTTTTTTTAAAGATTTTATTTATTTATTTATTTATTTATTAGAGATGGGGAAGGGAGGGAGAAAAAGAGGGAGAGAAACAACAATGTGTGGTTGCCTCTTGTGCACCCCCAACAGGGAACCTGGCCTGCAACCCAGGCATGCGCCCTGACTGGGGAATTGAACCGGCGACTCTTTGGTTCACAGGCCGGCACCCAGTCCACTGAGCCACACCAGCCAGGGCTAAAGTTTCCTTTTTAAAAATATTTCTGGTGATCAAAAAATGTAGAAAAGATTGGTTGCACAACAATGTGAATATCCTAAACAATGCTGAACTGTGCATTTAACACCAATTAAGATGTTAAATTTTATGTTGAATGTAGTTTACTACAATTAAAAATATTCCAACAACAACAAATATATAAAACAAATAGTATAATGACCATTTGTGTGCCCAGCTTCCGACTTGAAAATTTCCCTATTTAAGTGAAGCTAATTTGAGTTGGGTTTTTGGTGACTTGACAAGTACATGCTAAGCGATGCAGAAATCAGTACCCGAATGTAGGAACATTGCAACGAACAGACCTCAAACTTGATGGAATCGGCCGAGCTGTAGAGGGAGGGCTTGATGCTGGGCTAAGAAGTTAGCAATCTTTTTTAGGCGGTTGTAAAGGAGTATTTTATTTACCTCTTGAGGTTTAATGTGCAGAACAGCACCTGGGGACTTGATTCAAGTAGATTCCAATTCAGTGGATTTAGGGTGGGCACTGAAATTCTGCATTTCTAAAAAGCGTCCAGGTGATGCCAATGCAGGGACCACACTTTGGACAGCAAGGAGTTAAACTGGTGTGCCCTGGAAGAAGGTTCATGTGCCACCAGGGCTGTTGCATTGGGAGGATGGAAGGGGAACTTCAGGGTATTGCACTGTGTGAGCGACTTCTTAAAACCATTGATACGGCCTTACAAGAGAGGGACATGGTTGGCCTCCACTGGCCTGAGTGAAAGTAGAGAAAGAAGACAATACATTTCTGTTAGGGCAGGTTTCTGCTGCCCGTGAACTGCAGTTTAAAAAAGGGGGGAGCTGAAATGTGGTAAAGTCATTACATCTATCTTGGTCAACCTTTTGAGTGTGCCCATGTTTATAGAAAATACGTAAGCGAGCTCCTATCAGAAAGAGCTACTTGATAATTAAGGCCACCCAGCAAAGAAGCAGGTTGTCATCTGAAATAATGAGTTCCCCAACCCAGTAGTTTAGGGCAGTGACCTGGTGACCATGCATCAAGGATGAGTAGAGTGGTACTTCTCCAACTGTACTGTGAATAGGTATTACCTGGGGATCTTGTGAACATACAGATTCTGATTTGGTAGTTCCAGGGTGGGGCCTGGGATTTTCAGTTTCTAAACAGGTTTCAGAAGATTCCAGGGCTGCAAGTCCTTGGGCCACACTTGGAGTAGAAAGGATATCGAGGGGGAATCCTACAGTGCACAGAAAGTTCAACTAGGTTGAACTTTCCAAACCTGCCTGCATGTGAGACTCACCCAGGAGATTTATTTAGATTCTCCAATGCCAGAGACTTGAATTCTGTAGATGGGGAGCAGGGCCTGGACACCCGTATTTTTAACAAGCTTTCCACTGATTCAGACGCAGTTTTTGGGAACCACTGAACCAGAGGTCAGCTAAATTTATTTTGAACTCGAAGCTTCCTTTTCCTAGGAATCTGATCAATAAAAGTTGGAATGGAGCAGAGCCAGGTTGGCCATGATTCTTCCACTGTATTTACACTGTAAATAGCACAGGGTAAAAACATCCCTAGATTTGGTCCTAGGCTACACTCACACCCTTTCCTGACCAGTTGACATTTTCCACCCTTTGTTGGAGCAGATTTCCATTGTGCTCTCAAACAGCTCAGTTAATGATTTATTTATTGAGCTCCATCAAAAAGAGGAGCTTCCATATTAGGTTTCTTGGAGAATTTTTCAGAAGACAAAAATAACAACAAAACCTAGGGTTGTGTGACACACTGGAAATATCCCACCAACAGGAATGGTCCAAATTGAGTTTGCTGGAGCCATGATCCCTTGCTCCAGATGCAGAGTCACAGAATGATTTGAGCGATTCCTGTTTTCCTACTCGCCCATCATCTGTGCCCTCTCCTGTGGCGTAGCTGCAAATGGAAAGATTGGTGGAGATGGGTAGGAGCCTGGTCCTAGGACTTGGGACTGGAGAGAATGGCTGGATTTCCACCCCCTTCAGGGGTTAAGAACAGGGCCTGTTGAATTGGTAGGATATAAAATCCAGTGAGGACCATGATGGGCTACAGGTGGTGGCCTGGAACGAAGCAAGCATTAGGGAAAGCCTGTAAGATATGCCCTGACAGGTGTCCTTGCAGGTGGGCACAGGCCAGGGAGAGGAAAATAGGCAGGTGTACAGGTAGGCTAAGCCTGGGTAACCTGACCACACTCTCATCCCTCTGGGTCAGGTGCCCTTCCAGTGTTATACCAACCCACAGGGTGTTTGTTCTATATCAATGTAAGCACAGCAGCATGTCCCTTCTGGCTGATGTTCTTCCTTCCTTCCTCCACACCCCTGCTTGAGCCCACTGTCCTTCATACTCGCCTCAAATACCCATTGTTCAGGGCAGACTCCTCCACCCTCAATTGTCTCAGCTCCCTGTTTTGTGATGTCAGGTCATATGTACCCTATTTCCTGGCATTCTTACAGCTTGCAGTTACACAGTTAAAAGTGTAATTAAAAAAAAAATATTTGTCGCCCTGACCGGAGTGGTTCAGTTGGCTGGGCATCATCCTGCAAAGTAAAAGGTCACTGGTTCGATTCCCGGTCAGGGCACACGCCTGGGTCGTGGGATTGGTCCTCAGCTGGGATGTGTACGTGAGGCAACTGATAAATATTTCTCTCTCACATTGCTGTTTCTCTCTCTTTCTTTCTCCCTCGCCTCCCCTCTTTCTAAAAATAAATAAATAAAATCTTTATAAAAATTTTAAAAATACATTGTTTTTGCCCAACTCCATGAAGGCAAATATCTTGTCTGTCTTGTGTCCCAAGACATCCCCAGAGCTTCTGTGCCCAGCCCAGGGTAAACACTTGCTCAATAAATGAACAATTATCTTTTTATACGTCTTTCTCCCCCCATTAGCCAGTAAGTGTCCTAAGGGGAAGAACCAGGCTCAATTTACCTTTGTATCCTTGAATAATCCAAACAATGGCTCGATACAGAATTACCTGGATTGTACTGCACTGAATTAAATGATCAGGTGTAGATGTGCCCCAGACACTGGGCTGGGATTCTTGGGAAAATCCCAGGGTTTGATCAGGGAAGCTAACAGTGAGGCCATGGACTCAGGAGGCCCACGTACGTGCATGAAGTACGTGAGCTTCCTAAAGTCAGCAGCCAGAGGGGAAAAGAGAAAACCCGGGTTACTCTCAGCACTGCAGGCTGGCTTTGAGGTGTAAGGCTAGGAAACCCTGCTAGGGTTTTCTGGGAGACAGGGCTCACCTCCTGGGCATCACCACGGGGACTTCTGAGAGGTGGCGGCAGCTAGCCCAAGTTGCTCAGTTCAAGAGTAGGACTCCTGTATGGGCAGCTGCTGTCCTCAGGCTGGAGATGATGTTTTTTCATCTACATTCTCCCCCCTCGGCCTCCCCACTCCCCACCAAATGGAAAAACTAGAGCTGGCTCCTTGGGTAGTCTCTGTGGGCCCCATCACCTCTCACTTTCTCCTCATCAGACAGCAAGGGTTGTCTTGCTGACGAACCTTGGGAGCAGAGTTGGGGCGGGGCACGGGGTGGGTGGTATCCCACAGTCACCAGGGCAGACAGGAAGTCCAGCAGCAGAAGTCACCAAAAAGGATCTTTCCATCTCTTCCCCTACTCCCACCCCTTCAAATCTGTGAATGCAAACCGGCAATGAAGACGGGATTTAAGCAGCTTGCTTTCTTCGTTTCAGTTTCTGACCATTCTCAGCGTTCTAACTAGAGCTTCGGAGGAGCCCAAAGCACCCTGTCTCAAGAACAAGCCAATGCTGAAGGAGCAGCTCGCCCCCCATGACCGAGCGCTCATCCCTGTAATCATATCTCACGTGTGAACCACGCTCTCCTGTCTCAGGGCCCTCGCAGCGACCTATGGCGCAGGCTGGTGCTGCTGTCCTCACCCTCCAGAGGAGGCAGCTGAGGCTCCACGGCTGAGTGGCTGTCGGGCTGCACCACCGCCGAACGGGGCTGGCAGGATCCAGCGAGATCTTCTGACTGTGCTCTGAGCTCATTCTCCTAGACTCCATTTCAGCCTGATGTGAAGTAAATTTAAAATTTTTATATAAAAACAAACAGGCACTGTTGACGGGAGAGACATGGTTCTTCCTGCTGATGCATGTAAAGAATTACAGATCAACAAATAATGTGTGATCAGCACACAGTGTGCCATCAGAGTTTATGAGTGACCTGTTCCCATGGAAGAGAACGGGCCTAGCTGAGGGGGGTGGGATGGAAGGTATAGGCTCAGAGCAAAGCAGGGTGGTGAAAGTGAGGGTGGCCAACGGCCAGGGTGGCAAGCGTCCAGACAGCCAGAGCCAAGGGCGCCCAGAGCACCCAGAGAGCCAACAGAACCAAGAGCGTGAGTCCTTTGTTCTGAGGACTTAAAATATAGTTGGAGGGACGGGAGTAAAAAAACGTTACATATTGACGGGTGGGCAAATGTGGTGCAGCTTTCCTGGGGGCGGGGGCATGACTACCCAGGCTTAGGTATGCATGGGGGTCTGTTAGCCCGGATCCTTATCCTGCTCCAGACCCCGTTTGTTCATCTTGTTGTAAAACAGACACGTGACAGGAGGCAGCTAATCAAAGTTGGGGCGATTACCCAGAGTTATCCATGGGCTCCCCTTTGGGCGCTGTGGACCCTCTCCCGTATGCCAGGCCTTGGGATGAAAGCAGTTTCAAGGCTTTCTGTCCCAGATAGTGGAAACACTACCTAGAATTTCAAGGACTTCCCTCCTCCCATGCTAACGTAGTGTTTCTTGTGATGCTGGGACACCTGGCAGTATTATCAGGCCAGGCTCAGGACTGTTGAGTTAGCGGGTGAGACATGTCTCCCTCCTCCTCGCTGCCTTGGTTTACTGTTCATTCTACCTACGGGATAAAAGGCATTTCCTGGCAACCGGGATGCTAGACGCCGGCCGGCAACAGCAGTGCGGTCTCAGAGTTCTTCCTACCCTCTCTGCTGCCTCAATACGATCTGAGATAAAACACGAAAAGTTGACATTTTTTAGTTAAAATGGGAGATCTCAAAGTTTTAGTTGATAATAATGTAACAATGTTGGTTCATTATTTGTGACAAATGTACCATAGTGACGTAGGATGATAATGATAATAATAGTGGAAACTGAGTGTGGGTATATGGGAACTATGTACTATTTTTCCAATAATTCTATAAATCTAAGACTTCTGAAATAAAAGCTATATTTTTTAAAATGTGAGCTATGAAAGAAATTGTAGTTTTCTTCAGGGGTATCTAGCCAGAGGTACCCAGTACCCCTGGAAGACGAGTATGTCAGAGGCGATGATTAAAAAGCATTGCCTGCTCCTTGTTGTTTACAGAGGGACATCCTACAGCATCTTGAAAAGCTTGTATTTCTTAAGAAAAGAATAAAACAGCAGAATAGCAAGGATTTTTTCACTCCTCTCCTCTACCACTGTCCCCTTCATGGTACTGGGAGAAGAGTGACAGGCAAATAACCACGTGGCCCTCCCTAGGTTCCCACCCGAGTGGAAGGGGCTCTATCACCACAAACTATACCTTACTGTATTGCAGCTTCCACCACAATCTTTCAAGGCAT
The DNA here is from genome assembly GCA_004026545.1 of Mormoops blainvillei. Taxonomy (NCBI): domain Eukaryota; kingdom Metazoa; phylum Chordata; class Mammalia; order Chiroptera; family Mormoopidae; genus Mormoops; species Mormoops blainvillei. Next base: position 112,428 of record PVJD01003258.1, on the reverse strand, counting down.
GTTATTCTTGCACACCCCCCAAATCATCTGGGTGGAACTCTAGGAAGAAGTAGTAAGGGGTCCCAGAGGGCACACATCTTGGCACCCAATGGGGTAGTTAGCAGGGGAATGGGGTGCCTCCTCAGGGTTGTTCGTTTAGGACTCCAGCCTCCATCCACCACCACAGACTGAAGGATGGAACTTCACAAGCTTGCGGGGAACATGGGTTCTGTTGCTTCGGAAGGATTCTTCAGCCATTTGGAAAGTAGGTGTTGAAGTTCCACCTCAGGGTTCGAAATGGAGCTCAAACTGCTGTTGCTCCCAACTGTATAAGGACCAACACTCAGATGTTCTTCTATTTATTTTAAATCTTCACCCAAGGACATGGTTATTGATTTTAGAGAGCGGGGAAGGGCGCGGTGAGAAACATTGGTGTGAGAGAGAAACATTAATTGGTTGCCCCTGGCACGCACCCTGACCGGTGAGCGAACCTTCGAAGCAGACATGTGCCCCAATCGGTAATCGAACCCCCAACCTTTCGGTTTATGGGAAAACGCTCCAACCAGCTGAGCCACACTGGCCAGGGCCCAGATGTTCTTCATAATCTCTTGGCTGCCTCTGTTTCTGTGCAGTGTAGGATGGGCAGTGGGACTCGAGGTCGGGGAAGATGGAAGAGATAAGTGATTAATCCAGAAACTATACTCTCTAGCTACACTTTAAACACAGTAGTTTCATTGGGCTAGGAAAGGGACAGTTTTAGAACTGGTACGCAAGAACTTAGATTGGAATGACTAAATCAAGCCAAGGTGATTTTTACACCAGTGTCATCATCTTTATCAAAACAAGTATTATTGATTGCCAGTATAATTTAGAGCTCCCTATAATTATGATCTAATTTGGACAACAGGAAAGATTACCCAGATAAGTAGGAAACAGATCAGCAGAAACAGATAAGTAGGAAAAGCAAACAAGAGGAAAAGGGAATCAATGTACAATGCTCTTTGGGGTTTGGCAGATTAAAAAAAAAAAGGCTTCATAGAGAAGTTACGGCTGAGTTAAACATTAGCTTGAACAAGAGGAGAGAAAACAAGACAGGTGTGGGGAACGGGAGAGGGAAAAGCACAGAGCATGCTGGTTAAAAGGAGCGGGCTAGCTCGGCCGGGATGAAGAGCTTGGGCAGAAGCGTGACATGTGATGGAGGACATAGGAGGAGAGGCAGGATAAAACCTTGGCTGAAACTTGAGACTTTGTCCTGTGGGTAGTGGGGAGCTTGGTGGTGAAAACTTTAGTGTAGAGGAGGGATGGTGTGGAGACAGGCAGTGGCAGGGAGACCAGTGAGAAGGGGTAGCACTGGAGCCAAATCGAGATGATTTAGGGCAGAACGACAACGTGGGGGAAGGCAAAGAAGTGGCAGATTCACAAGATTTATAGAAATTAGTGATTGAGATGTGAGATGGGAGGAAGAAAGAAAAAGAGAAAAAAAGGAGAGTAAAAGCACCCAGGATGACTCCCCGTTTTCCAACGAGAGTGACTGAGAGAATAATTACATTTCCAGCAGCATGTTTCTTTCCATCTTATTCTCTTATTTTGGCTGTCCCTCAGAATGAAAGAAAACCCCATCCCGGCTGCTTCTAAAAGTAAATAACATAGGATTCTGATTCCCTTTGTGTACAAAGAGAACCTGAGGATATGTGACTGGTACAATATTGTACTGTAGGGCAGACGCAGAGTGGTACTAAGACCTGCTAGATCTGATGATTCACAGCATACTCCTAAACAGCAGACTGTTATATAAGGAGCTATTGGCTTTTTTAGCTGTTTACTGGACTTTCCGTCTTCCAGTCTTTATTTCTCAGTCAAATTTACTATTCCCTAATGGGGAAGATCTAACCGTGCTAAACCTATTTAACTAGATTGAGATAAGTCCACAATTATTTCGTGGACCTACTTATCTTTACAGATAAGAAAGCTGAGGCCTGCAAATGAAGAGTGACTTCCTCATGGTCACACAGCCAGGGAGTAGCAAGCTCAGGCTAGAACCTGGTTTTCTGAATCCTGATCCCTCCTTGCATTTCCACTTATTGCTTGGTGTTTTATCTGTGTGTACTTGCTTGAGCAGGAGGAGACATTTCATTGGAGTAATATTTTCTCTGTGGATATATCATAAAACATACCTCATTGGACCCCTTGTGTAATAACAATAATAATTCAGGATTGGTGTTTGTTTAAAGTCCTGAGTTTATTTGTGACTTCCGTTGTATTTGGCTTATCTCCCATCTGACCATCGCTGGGTTTCTTTTGGGTCAGATTATCTTGGTTGAGCTCCAAGATCTGTCACCTCTCTCAGCCCTGTCCCTGAATTACCCTGACAAGACAGGGAACATATCTGACACCTTTCTAATTTGAAGCAAACTTATTGAACTTCATCATTTGCAAGCTAATTGGGAAGAAAAAGGATTGGGAGTAAGAAAGGGTAAAAACAGGGAGCAGGTACTAGTAGGTGCTCAGTGAATATCTAAGAGGGAGATAAAAGAAGAAGAGACAGAACTCTCATGGGAGGTAAGAGGATGGCCTTGACTGGAAAAAAAAAAAAAAGGATTTTTGATTAAAGAAGAGAGGGAAGGGACAGCACTGTGCTCACTCTACCAGGGGATTGCTGGGAAGGCCCTGAACAAGACCTGGTCCTTCAGTTTCCAACGTTCTGTGACCAGTTGAAAAAGCTCATTGATACTAGGTTTGTCACTCAGAACCCTGATGTTATGCCAGTCTCAGAAGCTGCCAAACATCCAAGGACTCCTCCTGCTAGAAAACACTTAGAAAAGACAACAGAGCCTTTTCCTGTCTGCTGATGGAGACACACAAACCACCCCAGGCATTTTTCTCTTCCACAAATCCGTCCTCACACTGAAGGGGGCTGCCTGGCAATGTTCCCATCCTTTCCCAGGGCTTGTGTTGCCCAGGGACATCATTAAGAGAAACTTTATCATCTCTACACCCCATCCAGAGGCTTGGATGGCTCATGTCAGAGCACTGGGTTCCTCCTTTCTCCAGGATAGAAAATTGGATGAGTTGCAGAGAGGGCAAACATTGGCATATGGAGCCATGGTGGGGATCAGAAGTCTATTTGTTTGGTGTTCTTGAAAACCAACAAGAGGATATGTACTTTAGCCAGGAGAGAAAAAAATAACCTGTCAAGCTGTGAACAACAGCCAAGTCAGTGGGACATGGGATATTAAGCAGAAAGCTGAGGAAGGGACTGGCTAGGCTTCCAAGGAAGATGGCACCTGAAATGGTGGGGATGCTGGCAGGCCATGGCCCAGTGCAAGAGCTATGATCACCTCCCATGAACAGAGCGATCAGTTTGTCACTGACTGTGAGTGCCCCATTGATCAGCTAAAGGTTTCCTGTGCAGCATTAAGAATTCTACTTCTGGAATAGGATAGAAGAAAATGAACCATGTCTAAGATCAGTGCCATTTGTAGACTGAATTCCTGGAAAGTGAATGAGTGTGTGCTTGTAATACCATGTGCCAGGGATGGACGTTTTCTTCATTGGGTTCTTCCTGCTACTGCTACTGCTGCTGCTATTACTAAAATTTCTTGAAATCTCTGTACCATTATATGAGGAGCTATTGGATGTTTTAGCTGTTTACTGGACTTTCTGTCTTCCAGTCTTCATTTCTCAGGCAAATTTACTGTTCCTTCATGGGTAAGATCTAACTGTGCTAACCATATTTAACTAGATTGAGATAAGTCTATGAACACATGTCATCACATGTCAGCAGAGCTCTGGAAACACAAATTAGCCATAAGACGTGTAATTACATGTCCACTGTCACTGCCTCCAGGGATGCTTTATGCCAAGAACAAAGGAAGGACCATACTGACCTGGAGCTGACACATCCCTGCCCATTACAAAAAGGTTAAACCAAGGACATATCATATCTTGTCATAACCTGATCGAGACCCAGAGACCGTCATACCAGCACACAGGAAAGCAGTGCTATTCCATAGGGTCTTCCAGAATGAAGTTCCATCTTGACATCATTCAGAACCAACTATGTCAAGATCCATATATAGATGCAGCGTCATTAACCCAGAAGGGAGAGACCTGAGGAATATGCTCCAAAATATAGGGAATGGCCAAAGAAAAACAATGCTTGGCTGAGGAGTGGAAATGTCTTTCAAAGAGAACGAGAAGAGCTTGCAGCCCCTTGCTCACCTTTCTTGGTCAGCTGCCTCCTTCTGAAATGCCCAGCTCCTTTGCCTGAACTCATCACTAGGGAAGCAGCTTTTAACTACATTCCATCAGCTGGAGAGAAGGGACATAACGCTTTTCAGAAGGTAAGCCCAGGGGTTTGGTTTTTGGTTGATGAATTTCTGACAGTCCCCCTGAGAATTTTCAACCCAAGGTATAATTTCATAAAGAGGCTTATGTTTTAAATTGTCTGTCTATAACATATATTTTCATGAAATTTTCTTCCCTCATACCCTTTTTATTTCTTTCCTGTATGGGTCTAATGAACTTGAAATTTCAAAGTCATTGACGTAGGGCAAGTATATAACATTGTACTTGTGCCTTAAATCAATAAGCGCCTGGATATTGGTGTTTTTTAAAGGGCTACCCTGTGGAGGGCATGAAGTCCTAGAACCCTAAAAATCATCTAACCAACCGTCAATTTTGCAACTAGAGAACAGGAGGCACCAGAAGGTGAAGCGACTCACCAGAGCCACACAGTGTCAGGGGCAGAGACTTAACTAACCTGCTGCCCTGAGGTCAAGTCCAGGCCTCTTCTCTTCTGGTCATAAAGTAGCAGCGTTTTGAATTTGACCAAAAGAAAAGTCCATATTTTTTAATCACTTTGTGGTTTTTTTTTAGGGTAAAATTTTCTTCTTTTTTACAGCTGAGTCATATTCCATTGTGTAAATGTCCCATAGTGTTTTTTTTATTGTTGTTCAATTACAGTTGTCCCAATTTTCTTTAATCACTTTAAATCCAAAAGATTAATCTGTTGGCTTCCACAGTGGATTGGGTGAAAGCTAAGTAAGGGATAGTGTGGCAGTGAATAAATGAATGGGGAAGAGAGACATTTTATTTGTTTCTAATTTAGAGAGCAATTTAGATTCCATTAGGGGTGTTTGAGGGACAGCTTCCTTGGACTTTGGAGTTTTGCCTTCCATTATTGCATCAGGACCCGTGTATTTAACCTGAAAAAAGGTAAGAAGAGGATCTGCTTCACCCAGAGTCAGAGATATTGCACCAACCAATCCCTGCCATTCTGTGGTTTCCTCATGCATCTGCCCGGGGTCACGGGGTGTTTCCTGCTGAACCTGAGCCTCTCTTCCAAGCCAGTCAGCTCCTCAAAATCATTTCTTCTGGGGATTTCTCAGATATAAATTCTTGTAGAAGTTTTAAAAGACCAGTTCCTCCAAGTAGAACAATTCTCTGGGCTGCTGCAGGAGACGAAGGCATTTGGCAGTTTGGCAGGTAAGGCTCATTAACTTTAATCCTTCCTTGTTTCTGCAAAGTTGGTGATAAAAATTTCCTAAAGGTTTCTCAGAAAGCTTAGTACTGGATTTGGACTTGGGCATTTTCTGGTGCCAGATTTGGCAGCCACTTTGGAAGGTCATCCCCATTTGGTATAAGGGAGTATGTGATTCAAATCCACTGTGGGGCAAGAAGGCTTTTCTGAGTCTGAAAACTGAGTCACAGAATCATAAACTCAGGGCTTCAAGGTACCATATACTTCCACAAACCTCTTGCCCATTGTTTCTGAAAGGTGAGGCCTAAGAGATATCACATGTTTAGGATACACAGAAAGTTGGTGGGGGTGGATAGAAATAAAACGACGTTCTATGTAGTGTTCTTGAGTCTGGTATGATATCATATGAAAATTTTGCAGTGTTTTCAAGGGTTTCCTAAACCCAAGCTGCCAGATCTTCATCTTATTTCCAGCATCTCATGTCTGCTATCTACAGCAGATCTGGACACCTAGTTAGCCTTGAATGTCTAGTCCCAGGTGTCTTCAAGGCCCTCTGGACAGCTGGCTCTCAATCAAGTGTATGAATTGCAGCAATATTAGATGAGTTCCATTTTGGGAAGAATCAAGTGGTTGAATCATGCTTTGTTTTGTTTTGTTTATGTGATTAGGTGTCCCAAACCCTATGGCTGAGATATAGGATTTTTTCTTGTAGATGACTTGATAAGAGCTATTTCCACTCCATTTTCCTCTTGATCCTGGAGCTGCTCAAAAGATCAAATAGAGCTTTCTTGGGAGTGTTGGGCTGTTTCTTGGTTTTCCTACTGGCTCATCCACCTCCCTCAACAGAGCTCTTGACATTCATAAAAAAAGAATCCCACTTATCGTTTCCTGTCTTAGGCCTTTCTGCACCCTCCTTAGTGATTTCTCAGCAAATCTGAGAGCCAGACTCTGGAAGGCCTTGGCTCTCAGAGTGTGGTCTGTAGACTGGTAGCATTGGTATCACCTGGGAACTTGTCGGAAGTATAAGCCCTTGGGCCCCTTTTATGAGCCCCTGAGTCAGAATCTGCATTTAACATGGTCTACAGGTGATGAGTAGGCACGTCAAGGTATGAGAAGCCTGCTAAGAGACCCTCTCCCACTGCACCGTCCAGGTGCTGCACTTTCCTGCTCTAGGAGTTTCTTTCATTCAGCATGTACCAACACCTATTAAGTATTGACACTAAGTTTGGGTGCTGGAAAAATAAAAATATATAAGACATATCCCTTGAGGTGATAGAAGACAGATGTGAAAACAGTGATATGAGATCTGAGTAAAGTACTTTGGGAAGACAGAAAAAGAAACGACTTAAATTTGCCTGGAGAAATCTGGTACACTTCAGAGAAGGTAGCATTTGGCTTGGGTTGTTTTTTTTTAAAGTTGTTCTTTTTTTAAAAAAATTATATTCTATTGATTGTGCTATTACATTTATCCTGATTTTTTCCCCTTTGCTCCCTTCCACTCAGCACCCCCACTCCCTCAGCAATCCCCCCACCATTGTTCATGTCCATGAGTCATGCATGTAAGTTCTTTGACTACTCCATTTCCTACACTATACTTTAAATCCTTATGGCTATTCTGTGACTATCTATTTGTACTTCTTAATCCCCTCACCTCTTCCCCCATTCCCTCACACTCCCTTCCCATCTGACAGCCATCAAAATGCTCTCCATATCCATGATTCTGTCTCTGTTCTTGTGTGCTTAGTTTGTCTTTTAGATTCAATCATTGATAGATAAGTATTTTGACATTTTGTTGTATATAGTTTTCATCTTCTTCTTTCTCTTAAATAAGTCCCTTTAACATTTCATATAACAATGGTTTGGTGATGATGAACTCCTTTAGTTTTTTCTTATCTTGGAAGTTTTTTCTGCCCTTTGATTCTAAATTTTGTTGGGTAGAGCAATCTTGGCTGTAGGTCCCTGCTTTTCATGACTTTGAATATTTCTTGCCAGTCCCTTCTAGCCTGCAAAGTTTCTTTTGGGAAATCAGCTAAAAGTCTTATAGGAACTCCCTTGCAGGTAGCTAACTGCTTTTCTCTTGCTGCTTTTAAGATTCTCTGTTTATCTTTAAGTTTTGGCATTTTAATTATGATATGTCTTGGAGTGGGTCTCTTTGTGTCCATCCTGTTTGGGACTCTCTGTGATTACTGGTCTATTCCCCTCACCAAATTAGGGAAGTTTCCCTTCATCATTTTTTTTCAAATTTTCTATTTTTTGCTCTTTCTCTTCTCCTTCTGGCACCCCTATGATGTGAACGTTGGACCTCTTGAAGTTGTCCCAGAGTCTGCTTATTCTATCCTCATTTTGGGGGATTCTTTTTCCTTCTTGTTGTTCTGATTGGTTGACTTTGCTTCCTTATGTTCCAAATCATTGATTTGATTCTCAGCTTCATCAACTCTACTGTTGTTTCCCTGTAAATTGTTCTTTACTTCAATTACTGTATTCTTCATTTCTGACTGGATCTTTTTATGCTGTTAAGGTCCTCACTAAGTTCCTTGAGCATCCTTATAGTGTTTTGAACTCTGTATTGGATAGATTGCTTATCTCCATTTCATTTAGCTCTTTTTTCTGGAGTTTTGATCTGTTCTTTCATTTGGGCCATGTCTCTTTGTCTCCTCATTTTGGCAGCCTCCATGTATTTATTTCTATGTATTAGGTAGAGTTTCTTTGACTCCGTATCTTGGGAATGTGGCCTAATGCAGTAGGTGTCCTGTAGGGTCCAGTGACACAGCCTCCCCTATCACCCAAACTGGGTACTTGAAGAGCACCATTTGTGTGGGCTGAGTACATCTTCCGCTTGTAGTTGAGCCTCGGTTGCTATTGGTAGATCAATGGGAGGGATTTACCCAGGCCACTCAGCTGCAAAGATTAGCTGTGACAACTGACTACCAACCTCCGCCTGCTGTGGAGGATCAGCTGTGCAGGGGCAGGGTGGTGGTGCTCCGATATGGTCTGTAGCTGTCCACTGGGTGTGCTGGCCCTGGGATTTCCTGAGTGGTGCAGGCCCAGGTCATCCCCAACCTGTGTTTTGCCCAGGGACACCGTGAATGAGCTATAAAGCAATCTGAGATGGCTGCTACTTGTGCTGGGCTTGGAGATTCCCAGGCAAAGCCAAGCTGTGAATCTAGGCTGCTAGTTTCAGGCCTGGAGCTCACTGAGGTTGTCTGCTGCTTGTTTGAGAGCATATAGGAGGTTGTGAAGCATGAGCCAATACCAGCTATTCATATGGAAGAGCAGCTTGGGTGGGCCTGTAAGTTGGTTGGGGCAGAGTCTCTGGGGATCTCCAAGGCAGGTGAAACAGTACTAGCCAGGTTGATGGAGTCTCAGATATGGCACCAGTTTGCCAGCTCTGTGGTTCTGTTGGGGGTGGGTTTAGAAAAGGGACAATGGCCTCTGCTCATCTTGATGCCAGACACTTCAGTTTCTCTCTGCATACCACTGGTGCCTCTCAAACTGCTACCCCAGTGCTGGAGCTCAGAGGGAGTGAGTCTGAGTAGGTGAGTACATGTGTGGGTTCTTTAAGAGGAACTGCTTGAGGCTCCAGCAGTTTCTTCCTCTGACTCAATCTCCATTGGTTTTTGAAGCCAGAAGTTGTGGAGACTTATCTTCCTGGCACTGGAACACTGGGGTGGGGACCTGGTGTGGGGCTTGGACTCCTCGCTCCTGAGATATCCCTCCCAAATTTTTATCCACCACACGTGAGTGTGGGACCAGCCCATTCCATGTCTGCACCCCTCCTACCAGTCTGGATGGATGTGGTTTCGTTAATTCTGTGGTTGTCAGGCTTCTCTTCAACTTGGTTTTTGATGGCTATGAGTGATGATTGTTCTATGTTTTAGTTGTAATTCTGATGTGGTTTTGCAAAGAGGTGAGTCATGTCTGCCTATGCGGTCATCTTGACTGGAAGTTTAGCTTGGGTTCTGAAGAACGAATAAGAGTTTATCGGGCAGAGAGGGCATTGCACAGCAAAGAGCATGAATAGAGGCAGGGGAATGTGGACCAAACTGGCATTTGAAGGGCAGAGATCATGGCTCTGCCTCTAGGTAGTGCTTCATGTCCCAGGCCTTGCTGCCCATTAAAGAGATTGGGAAATGATTTCTGCACTGAGCATGATGATAAGAATGTAGGTGATCTTCCGGACATTACAGAACCCTCTTGTTGGACTCATACTCTGAAGCTCCATTTCTTCTACCCCCTGTCCTGCTTAGCTCTGGTTACAGGTGCTGTTCCTCCAGGATCTTTCGCACACCCTTTTCCAGGGGCCTGACCTCATATTTGCCTGGCCCTACTTTCTGTCTCACATCTTTTCTTCACACCCACCAGGAAAGTTGACTAACACATGGAAAATAATTTAGTTTTGGCCTTGAGGTACGCCACCCCTACCACACACAACTGCCCAGCGGGGGATGTATCAGGCTGTCAAGGATAAGAGAGAAGAAATGAGTATCTAAGTTTTATTTCCTGTTCAGCTTTCTCAGCTCCCATGTTTTTGGCTATGAGATCATTCTTCTTCAGTCTATCTCATATGATGCCTTTTTTTCATAGACTAACATTTTATTTTTTGTTTTTATTATGAAATACCTTAATCATTGAAAGACTAGTTTAATGAATACATGTGTGCCCACCAGTCCTCTTAAAAAAGAACAATGATATGATGGTTGCCAGAGGCTAGGAAGAGGGGGAAGTGGGGAGTTGGCGAAATATAGAATTTCAGCTTTGCAAGATGAAATAATTCTAGAGATCTGTTGTACAATACTGTGAATACACTTGTCACTACTCTACTGTATGGTTAAAAATTTTTATGATAATAAATTTTACGCTATGTGATTTTACCACAATTCAATGTGTATATGTGTGTGTGTGTGTGTGTATACACACCTTCTTAATTCCATCACTGAGTATTCTAGTGGACTCCTGAAAACCAGCTTGGACATCTTTCTGAGGATCACAGGGTGTGCTTCCCATCCTGTGCTTTTTGTCCTTGAGGATTCTTGTGGAACTTTCCTAATCTTGATCTTTTGCCTGCTCAGATTTGGGGGCTGGGGGATGGGGAATGGCTGAGAAAGAGGGAGACAGAAGCAGAGAGCAGCTCAAAGGAGTGGCGTCTGACACCCTGTTGCTTGTTTCTCCCCCTCCAAGCACAGTCCACCAGCGCTGCTGCCATCTCCGATGCCGTGAGTCAGGTCAAGGACCAAGTCGACAAGGCCTTTCTGGAATCCTAGACCAGGTACGTGAGACACACATAGACATTGATACCTTTTACTCCAAAACCATTATCTTTGTTTGCCTGAAAAGGCAGGTTTCTGCTGGTGCAATGGTCTCCTTGAGTCACAAAGAGAAGGACTCTGGTTGGTTCTACCTGTGTCCATGTAGGTCAAGCCCTTTGAGAATTCCTCTTGGGAAAAAAGAAAGTGCCAGGGATGCTCTTGGCCAGGGAAATATTTATTCATACTTTGCCTTTTTTTCTAGAGGTAGCTTATAACAAGTACAGTCAACAAGATAAAAATTATTAGGGGAGTCATAAAACAGCAGAGGAAAAGACTAGGGTAGTGTGGGAGGGGCCGAAATTACCTGGCTCAGAAACACAGTTCTCCTTTTCTGGTCAGGCCTAGCCCAAGGGGAGATTATCCAGAGCAGGTCTGAAAGGCTCCCTGGGTGATCTCTCAGGCAGAGCTCCAGAACCACTCTGTCTCCTAGGGAGCTTCAAGTGCACATGGAGGGGCAGCCAGCCTGAGAATATTCTCCGTGGCATGTTTCCGGAGTCCACCAGTGAATGCACGCTGAGGGGTGACCCTGTGCTCCCCTGTGAATGCCGAGGGCCTGCCAAGAGCATAATCTAAATATGTGATCATTCCATCTGTACAGGGACACCTGCCTGGTGGGAGCCGGAATCTCCTCAGAAGATATTTGGGGTTTATTCCACCAACCCTAATGAAGGCACTAAGCCCCTAAGCCCCTCATCAGCAGACAAAGCTGTGCAAGTTTTAGTCTGATGGTTTAGGTTCAGAGTTCAAACCCCTGATGAAGGGAGCTGGAATCTCTGCAGGCAGCCTGGGACACAGCTGTGGGCTCAGAAGAGCCTCAGCTTGGCCACGATGTTCTTTCCTGTGTTCCCAACCAATTGGCTTTTGGAGGGAGGGCGAAGCCCCTGCCATTTCTGAAGGCAGGAGCTGAGTGTCTGCTTCTAGGGCACATTCCCCTCGTGCTGGGCCAAAGGAGCATGGCTTGCAGGGAGCAAAATATCCTGCAGGGAACCCCACAGACGCGTTCTAGGTTTGGTAACAGCATTTCTCCTCAGGACAGGTGGCAAGACAGGTACAGGATCTCGGGTCACAGGCAGAATCGGAAATCTGGGATCACTTGGTCCAACCCTCCTCACTTGGCAGGCCAGGGGTCTAGAGATATTAAGTAACCTGCCCAATGTCACGGAACTAGTTAGAGCAAATCAGAAGTACAGCTCAGGACCTCGAGGCCCCAAGGCCCGAGTTCTTTCCTTTCTCCCGACTCTTTCTAGTACCTAGCATGGACCTACGCTTATGACGGACACTTAGTTATTACAGCCCCGTAACTGTTCTAATGTTAGGGTATCTGGTGTCCCCTGGGCTTCTCTGCTTTACCATCCCCTTTCCGTGCTCAGTCCCTCCCATGGGGGCTCTGCAAGGCTCACACCATGATCTGGATCTTGTTTCAGCCATGTGGGTCCTTCTCCACATCCCAGGCCTCCTGGCTTCCTTGACCTTGCTCCACACTGCAGCATCTACCACGTGTGGTAAGTGTCTCTCTGTATTGGTTTCCTGGGGTTTCTATAAGAAAAGACCACAAACCAGCTGGCTTAGGACAACAGACATTTTCTTCTCCTATAGTTCAGAAGGTGAGAAGTCCAAAGTCAAGGTGTCGGCGGGGTCATGCTCCTCTGCAGGCTCTAGAGGAGACTCCGTCCTTGCCTCTTCCAGTCTCTGGTGGCTCCTGGCCATCCTTGAGATTCCGTAGCTTACGGCTGCATCACTCTAATCTCTGCCTCTGTCTTCACACCGCCTTCTTCTCTGTATGCTCTGTGTGTCCTCTCCTCTTGTAAAACCACCAGTCATTGGATTTGGAACCCACCTTAATCTGTACCTGTAAAACCTTATTTTAATTAATTATGTTTGGGAAAACTTTATTTCCAAATAAGATCACCTTCTGAGATTCTGTGAGCACCTGTATTTTAAGGGGACACTATTGAACCCACTACACTCCTCTTGTTCAGAGAATGCATCCGGCCCACCCCACACCCAGACCCCAATATAACTGGAAATGAGGAATCCCACCCCTGCCCTACGCCAACTTCTCCCTACTTCAGAGCCCTGGTGGTCAGCTAAGTCCTTGATGGACTTGCTTAAGGGTCTAGCTCACTAAGAACCAGAAAAATGCCCACAGCCCAGTAGCCCGAGCCAACCTGAACAGCCACACACCTTCTTAATTCCATCGCTGAGTATTCCAGCGGGCTCCTGAAAACCAGCTTGGACATCTTTCTGAGGATCACAGGGTGTGCTTCCCATCCTGTGCTTTTTGTCCTTGAGGATTCTTGTGGAACTTTCCTAATCTTGATCTTTTGCCTGCTCAGATTTGGGGGCTGGGGAATGGGGAATGGCTGAGAAAGAGGGAGACAGAAGCAGAGAGCAGCTCAAAGGAGTGGTGTCTGACACCCTGTTGCTTGTTTCTCCCCCTCCAAGCACAGTCCACCAGCGCTGCTGAAATCTCCGATACCGTGAGTCAGGTCAAGGACCAAGTCAACAAGGCCTTTCTGGAATCCCGGACTGGGTACGTGAGACAGACAGACAGACAGACAGACAGACAGACACACACACACACACACACACACACACACACACACACACACCATGCTTCCCTTCTTAAGCTTCCTGTTAACAACAAGCACGTCTAAGCCAGCCTAACCCAATGAGCCAATGAGCCAATGAGCCAAAGCAATGATACAATCTGCCAATCCAACCCCCCACCTTGGAGCACTTGGCAAGCAAGAGTAATAGCCCACAACTCCTAAAATACCTCATCCTGGGGGCAACCTTGAGGAGGATGTCTGCTCTAATCCTGTAAAACCCTGCAGAGGTCACAGTCAAAAAAATTACAGCGTAGGTTGAGTATCACACACCCTTACAAAACACATGTTATTAACCAAACTGTTGGCTTAAATGTTATAGCTTACCATTAGCCATATATAAACACACAGCTAGCCATGGCCTTGAACCTATGCATCCAATATATGTACCAATATTTAAGAAAAGAGTTCTTTGTATTTCTCAGATCAGCCGTGACCTCTCCAGGGATAAGCACTTCTTTCTGCATGGCCAGTGTTTCCTTGGGTCATGCATTCCAGAGTGTCAGAAAGCCTGTAGGTGGAAGTTCTCCATTTATTCCACTGATATTGATTGACTTAGGTCAGCTCCTAGAAGCGGAACCTGAGACCTGGGCTCACGTGCAGGTGGCTGATTAGGGAGTGCTCTCAGGGAAGCTCAGTAAGGGAGAGAGAGAGCAAGGAGGTAAAAGGAAGTAGCTAAGCAAGGGTATGGTTTAAGGTCTAGCCTCAGCTGACCCCGAAAGGAGGCCTGTCACAAGCACCGGCCACCACTTCTTTCCTTAGGCTCTCTGGAAAGGTACTGATAGCCAACCACAGCTCCAGGACACCCAATGGGACCTTCCGCTTAAGGCCTTTGTCACCAGAATTAAAGCAAAGAGGAAGCTTCTCCCGGTAGTGGCAGGAGAGAAACACCAGGTGTTCCAGCAACGGTTTCCAAATGCAAATTCTCTCCCTCTCCTTAATGTCAGTCCTTTCATAGCCCCGAGCTGGGATTAGAATAAAAGTCTCCAAATCAGTGTTCATCACTTCCTCTAAGTTGTGCACAGGACAACCAGCCCTGCTTCGGAACTTGTCCTCATTGGTTACTTCTTGGGCTTGGGGACCTCCTGGAGACAAAAAGGATCACATTTAAGCAGCTTGTTACACAAACACACAGACAACCCCGTAACTCATGACTGGTGATAGAATGAAGGAATAAACAGAGCAATGGTTGCTACTCCTTGTACAGAAATCAGGGGAGCATGATGGAGGATGAGGGGGAGCCAGCCCTGTAGAGGGATGGTATTCCAGGGACTGGGGATAGCCCAGGCAAAGGTCCTGGGGCAGGAAAGAGCTTAGAGGCTCAGGAAAACAGAAAGAAGGCTGATGTTGGTAGAGGTAGTATGCAAGGAGGAGCACACACAGGTGAGGGCAGAGAGGTGGACCCCGGGAGCCATGGAGCCAGAAAGCAGATTAGTGGTTACAAAGGGCTGGGGTGGAAGAGAAGAGGAGAGGAATTGGGAGTGACTGCTTAATAGGTATGTGGTCTTTTCTGGGGGTGATGAAAATGTTTTGGAGCTAGACAGAGGCAGTGGTTGCACAACATAATGAGCATGCCCGCAGTAAGCAGATGGATTCATGCATGTCCTGGGGGAAGCCAACGAAGTGCTTTCATCAGAGGACGACATGGTCTGAATTTCATTTGAGAAAGCTCACTCCAGCAGCCGTGAAGAGAATGGATGGGAGGGGACAGGAGTGGAATCAGGAGGCCAGTGAGGAGGTGGCTGCCCATCTCTGGATGGGAGAGGACGGCGGCTAGGATGAGGGCGGAGGCTGCGGAGGTGGAGAAAGAGGCCCTCCGAAGCCCTGCCTGCTCCCGCAGAGCCTGGCCCTGGGGCTGAGCGGGGTGTAAGTCCTGGGGAGTCAGTGCAGGCAGGAGAACCAGAGTGTCAGGGGTTCCCCAGGCTGAATCTGTTTCCCGTGACATCGGTGTTCTTAAGGTTCCCCAGTCGGTCCTGTCACAGCCAGCACAGCTGCAACCCCCTGATTCTAATTCAGGCAGCGCTCACTTTCATCGGTAGGCCTTCTCTCCGAACCAGACCTAGCAAAGCTTAAAGACTCATGGCAGCTTCCTTATCCCAGAGGAGATTCTTCAGAGGCATCAGAAGACAACCGAGAAAAGATCCCAAGAGCGCAGGCAGTGCTTGTCTCCTGCATGCTACCCATACCCTCCATGGCCTTGAGATACATACACCACCTCACACCCCTTCTTACAGGGTCAGAGCCCCAGGGGCCCAGTCATGAGTCTCTCTTTGTGTTCACTGCAGGCTGAAGACTGCCATGAGCTCTGAGGCACCCACCACCCGACAGCTCTCTGACTACCTCAAGCATGCCAAGGGCCGGACGCGCACAGCCATCCGCAATGGGCAGGTGTGGGAGAATTCCTTGAAGAGACTGAGGAAGGAAGCCACCTTGACCAATGTCACAGGTACAGAAAACCCCTTAGCCTTCTGATGGCTGGAAGGGGTCTTTTCCCCGCAGGACAGAGCAGAAGTCACCAAATGCTGTGTTCCCTATGAGGACCCACCTCCTTGGAGAAGCGCTCTTGTCTCTCCTTTCTTAGAACTACAGAACAAGGATGGGCTGAGAGGACAGCTAGGCCAATGCTCTAGCAGAGCCCAGCAAGGTCACTCTGTCAACTCCAAACGAGGGGACATTCATGCTCTTGGTAAAATACCATCTGTAAGTCCTCTATCCAGAGGAAATATTTAAGTCAATAAACATGGGCTCCCTATTCCAAACCACAGTGTCACCACTTTCTGCCTGTGAGGGGGACATTTAAGTCACCTGTGTTTTGGGGATTTACTGGGCTTATAGCATAGGAGATGAGATTTCCAACTTCTTTTGAGTAACATGGAGCTGAAACAATGAGCTTATGGATTGATCATGACTTCCTCCTACCCTTCCACTCCCACCCCCTACCAAATGTCACAGCTCGTGGGGAATCATGAAGGGTGGGGTTTGGATCTGGCTGGAGCAAGAGGTTGCAAGTTCTACCTGGAAGCACATCCAGTGAGAGGAGATAGGTAGCCTAGGACCTGCGCAAATTCCAAAGCTCCAAAAGAAGGGAACCGGGACAAGGGAGGGAGAAGTAGGCAGCACTTTGGACTCTGAGATTCAGAGGTGTGGGGGGAAGAACCCGGCTCCTGCCAACTTTCACAGGTGGTCCCCCTTGAGAAGCCCCCAAGGGCCAGATTCCCTTGCCTGTCTTTGTCTGTAGGTGCTACCATGGGTCACTGGCTGCATGAGGAGTTCGGAGCTCTCTCCATTCTGTGCCCACATAGGAGCCTCCGATGCCTAACGCCCCCCATTATGTAGCTCCTCCCAAGACCCAGTGCCCTTTACTTAGAAATGACCCGTCCTTCCCCAACATCTTTCCTATCTAGATTCCTGCTTGCTCAGTGCTTAAGATGTCAGCGAAGCTTTAGAAGACAAGCAATCTTATCAAACTAACACATGCTAACATGTGCTTAACCTCTCAGGGGTATTTTTATTCTAAAAGAAAGATCTATTAATTCAAATGACCTGAAAGGCAAAGAATTACTAACAATTCTGGGGCCTTACGCAGTTCTTACTTGTGTGGCCTTGGGCAAATCTCGTGAGCACTGTGGTCTCAGTTTAACTGGGAATTTAAATATTTTCCTTAATGAGCCGCCAGCATGAAATGAGACACCCCCTCGGAAATGCTTACTTAGAACATAGAATATATTCCCCAAAATGTAAGTTCCTCCCTGGTACCCCTTTCCTGCCTCCCCCTAGTGCCTCAGAATGGAGAAAGAACTCACCTCCATTGGTATCCCTTCTGTTTCAGACCCGAACCTGAACTTGACTGCCCTCTCTTGGGAGGTGGGCTGTGACATCCCAGTTCCGGCGGTGAATTGCGACAACAGCTCTTACCGCACCATTACAGGAGACTGTAATAACAAGTGAGTGAGCTAGGGCGGCGGTGGGGCACAGGCCTCAAGACCACCACGCCCAGCCCGCCTGCCTTACCCTGCCCCAGCGCCCAGCTCAGCACAGCCCAGCCAGGGGCCTCGCCGCTTCGGCATTCCAGGCAGAACTCCTACTGCCTTACCCTCCTAAACTTCGCACCGCACCAGAATCTGTGCTGTTGGAACCCTCCCCTAACACCCCCACCTTCTGAAGAAACCACTGGAAGTAGCACCTTTCCCCATGGCAGAGAAGCCCCCCACCTTCAGGGGGTAGGGGTAGTTCAGAATCCTCACATTTGAGAGGCGCCTCCTGCGCGTCCCCTTTCCCTCTGGCAGGGGCTCCCGGTCCTTCCCCATGGGATCCTCGTGGGACTTGAGGAGAAGCGAAGCCCGGAGTAGGCTGGCTGAGATTGAGTGCGCGTCCTGCCCGGTTTCAGGAGGACCCCCACGCTGGGCGCCGCCAACAGGGCGCTGGCGCGCTGGCTGCCGGCCGACTACGAGGACGGACTCTCCCTGCCCTTCGGGTGGACGCCAGGAAAGACGCGGAACGGCTTCCTGATCCCGCTGGTGAGGCCAGGCCGGCGGTGGGGGGCGGGGGGTGGTGGAGGATGGGAGTCAGAGGGGACAGGACGCACTCCCCACCCACAAAACAAGGACCGAAAGCTAAGTGGGAGGACAGAGGACACACAGCTGAGCCACTTCAGGAGACAGACGGACATTTGGATTTGCTGCCTGGAGATACTCCCCAAACTGCCACGAGAGGGCAGCAGAGCTCGGAGCCAGCCTGGAGCCCGGCCACGTGGCTGTCACGTCCCAGTTGCCCACAGGCCAGATCCCCTGGGGTCTCCGAGGCAGATGGCCTCCATACCCCATCCTGCTCGTGCTTACCCTGCCCCAGCCCCTGGAGCGCATCAGCTGTCCTTTGCCTGGACGTCCTGTCTGCTGGCCTCATCGGAGTTGGCAGCCCCTCCCCTGAGCCCCTCCTCCTCTACCCAGACACCTGGCAGCTCCGTGGCACTTCAGAGGCCGCCTGTCTTTGTTTTCCCTCTCCGTAGTGGAGGGGCGCTGGCCTTGCTAGCCATCGAGTCATACAGACCTGCATTTAATTCCGTCCCTGTCCTTTTGTAGCTGACCTTGGAGAATTGACCTCACATCTACAACTCAGTCTCCCCATCTATAAAATGGGGGTAATGCCACGCACCTCACAAGCTTGTTATAGGGCTTAAATAAATGTACCTGTCATACTGTAGGTGCTTTAAAAACTGCAGTTGAACCCGAATCCTCAAAACACTTTTCCCTCCAACCCTCCCTCCCCTTCTTTCTCCTTCTGCAGGCCCGTGAGGTATCCAATCGGATTGCAAGCTACCTGAATGAGGAGGGTATTCTGGACCAAAACACATCCCTGCTGTTCATGCAGTGGGGTCAAATTGTGGACCACGACCTGGATTTTTCCCCTGACACTGAGCTGGGGAGCAGCGAGCACTCCAAAGCACAATGTGACAAGTACTGTATCCAAGGAGACAACTGCTTCCCCATCATGGTAGGCCCCGCGCTGCATGTCCCTGACAAGCCCTGGCCTCCCTGACAGGGCAGACATTTCCAGTCTGTCAGCCAGGGTCTCTGAGGAGACCTTGAATGCTGATTTGACAGCTTCCCACTCCTCACATGTCCATTCATTCACTTGTCCATTTATTCGGTAAACAGACATTAATCATCTACTTCATGCCAGACATTGCACTATGTGCTGGGGATTCAAAGGCAAATAAAACAACGTTCCTTCCCTGGAGGACAAAGGGCCTGTGTGGGAAATGGACAAGCAACCTCTAATGGCAAAATCAGGATGCACTGGTGAAGGGTTGTCTATGTCCCCAGCCGGCAGCACGGGCACCACATGGGGTCTTAGGAGAAATCTTAAGCCTCATCCCCAGATTTGGGAAACAGGACCTACACTTTACTAGGAGATTCATTTTATACACAGTAAGGTTTGTGGAACCCTGATGTCATAAGTCATCCTGGGGTCTGGGAAGGCGACTCCCAGAAAGAGCTAAAACCTGGTGGATGAATCAGAAATCGTGGGAATTTCCAGCAGAAGGGAGAGGAGCCGCCACTGGTGCCTCTTTGCTTCTTATTCGTGGATTTTCGGGTTGGAGAGTGATTTATTCACTCAAACAACGAGCAAATCAAGGCTATGTGCTATGGGATAAAGAACCTGAGCTGTCAAGGGAGGCCGATCTGGATTTGGATCTCACATCTTTCCCGTCCAGTTTGTGAGTTCGTAGGCAAGGTACTCAACCTTTCTGAGCCTCAGTTTCCTCACCTGTAAAATGGCACTGAATTAGCTACCTTACAGGGTTTCATGAGGTCCAAAGTGAGAAAAGATGCATAATGCCTATCCCGCGGTAAGAGTAAAGTACACACACGGCAGCAGTTGTTGGCAGTAACCGTCAACAAACCCTTTCCTATTTCACGCTCTGCTTCCCTGTCCAGGGATCTCAGGGCCCTCTCCCCATCAAAAATTTGAGGCCCTGTCCCTGAAAGATTGGCTGATTTCCCTCAGTCCTTTTGTACAGTGGGATGTAATGAACTTCAGGGTATTGTGGGGCCAGGGTGTGTAGCATCAGCAGGAGGTGACTGGAGTCAGTGTCTGATACTAGGGTCCCAGGGGGACACCATCTTTGCCAGCTTCACCCAGATCCACCTTGGGGAGAGGTTGCCAGGGCCTGGCTCTACCACCTCTGCCCAGTCACCCACCCCTAATCTCTCTGCAGTTCCCACACAATGACCCTAAGTTGGGAACTCAAGGGAAGTGCATGCCTTTCTTCCGAGCTGGCTTCGTCTGCCCGACTCCGCCTTACCAGAACCTGGCCCGAGAGCAGATCAACTCTCTGACCTCCTTCCTGGATGCCAGCTTAGTGTACGGCTCCGAGCCCAGCCTGGCCAGCCGACTTCGCAACCTCAGCAGCCCCCTGGGCCTCATGGCTGTCAACGAGGAGGTCTGGGACCACGGGCTGGCCTACTTGCCCTTTGACAAGAAGAAGCCAAGCCCCTGTGAGTTCATCGACACCACTGCCCGCACGCCCTGCTTCCTGGCAGGTGAGTCTAGGGTAGGAGCAGAGGGGCCCAAGGACAAGGGGATGGAGAGCAGAGGGAGGCCAGAGAAACTTCATGAGGCTGCTGGGCAGCTTCCAGGGACTTCTCGTCATCTTCTGGAAGAATGCACACTGAGCACCACTGCCTCCGGCGCTGGTTCAGGGCTGGCAGAAGGGCCCAGATGAATACAGAATCGAAGAACATGTGTTCACTGTAAACGAAAAAAGTTAAGGGAGTCCATAAAAGCACAAAGAAGGTCAACAAAATCCCACCACCCACAGAAAATCATTGTTAACATATTAATGCCTATCTTTGTAGGATTTTTCTATTATAGCTCTATATCATTTTATATAATCAGGATCATATTCCTCTATAATAATGCTCTGTAACCTGATGACTGCACTTAATAATATATCATTTATATATTCTTATACAACATGATTTTTAATGGCTGCCTGGGATTACATGACATATATTACCATAATTTATTTTATCAACCTTACTTGGAGACATTCAAGTCATTTCTAGTTTTTCTGTGATTTTATTGTTGTTTTTAGGTAATAGACATCCTTGTTGATGAATTTTTATGCTCATTTTAATACTTTTATTAAGATAATGTCCTAGAGGAGGAAGTTCTAGATTGAGAATGTATATTTTTAAGGCATTTTATAAGCTTTGGCATAAAGCTCACATTCCGTGAGGCCTGTGCACAACCAAAGCACCCCAATTCTGTTTATTTGGGGCCTCATGCCCTCCTGGTCCTCGCCGCCTTTGGCCTCTGGAGGCCTTCCCTTTGCCAAAAATTCACTCTCCCAGGCCAATCCCCTGCCCGCCCTGGCATAGCAGAGGCCAGCCCGTAGGCCCAGGTCTCTTTGTAGATCTTTTAGATTCTGTGTCTACACACATCTCATATCCATCCAGACCCAAAACCGAGTCTTTCCTGTTTTTCACAAAAATACCCACTAAGACCAAGCATTGGTGAATTCAACAGACCTTCCTGATGATTAGAGGACCCAAGGAGAAGTCTCCTTGAGAAACACCTGGTCTTTTATCATTTATCTGACACCCCCCGTTTCGTTCCCCCCATCCGCAGATTCTTCTTCCTTTATCACACAGAGGACTTCAGCCCTACCCAGGCTCCTACTCTCAGGCTTGCATTCCTAAAACCTTCAAAGTTGCTTCATATGGTACAAAGTTCCCTTTGTATAGCTGGTCCCATCTTAAAAGGCAGTTGGGACTGTAAATTAGCAAAATTTTACTTTTTAATGTCATCTGTAGCCTTTACCACAGTCTTGTAAGGTCAGCCTTATTACCCCCATTTTCACAGATACAAAGACCAAGGCTTAGAATTGTTAAATAACTCGTGCGAAATCACACAGCTAAAAAGTGTGTGTGTGTGGACTTGAGATGCAACCCTGTGGGTCCCCACTCTGATCGCTCTCCACCTTACTTCCCTTAACTGCAAAGAGGGGCTTAGGAAGGGGTCCCTGGGGGGGCACCATCATTTATTTCTTTTTGGCTCAGGTTACTGGGTTCGGGGACTGCCCAGGGGGAACCCACCTGCTGCCTTCTGGGCTTTCAGGAGATTCCCGAGCCTCAGAGCATACCCTGCTGGCTACTTTCCACACCCTCTTTGTCCGAGAGCACAACCGGCTGGCCAGGGAATTGAAGAGACTCAACCCTCAGTGGGATGGAGAGAAGCTCTACCAGGAAGCCCGGAAAATCCTGGGAGCCTTCGTGCAGGTACAGGGGTCCAGCAACACGCCTGCCCCCACACGCTGCTCCTGCCCAGGGCTCTGCCCTCTGCGCTCTGCTCAAAGCCTCCCCTCCGCTGCCTCCTCTGCGTTTCACACCTCCGCTCCCCCTCCCTCTCTGCTGCCGCTTTCCAATTGTCTCCTTTTAAACCTTCCTTTTTGTTTCTCTGGCTTCTTTTCCCCAAAGTGAGTCCCTGGATGCAGAGTATTGGACAGAGTCATTCACAAGTTGCGCACTCCGTGTGCTTGCCCAGGTGCCATCCCAGGGGCTGTAGGGTTCCCTCACTCCTGGGACAGTTACATGGTAGTTATTTTGCTTATTTTGTTTGGATTATCTTTTTTTTTTCCAATTCCCTGCACCTAAGCCACATGTCACAAGCATAGTCAACTGCCCTTGTCGACTGGCTGGTTGACTAACTAGACAAGACTTAGAAAGCTGGATATATGTTGTTATTAAACATGAACATATTTTCAAAATAAAAAAATCTTGAAATAATTGTTGATTTTTCAAGAAGTCATAAAAAAAATATACAGGCACTCTGCTTACCCCAATGCCAAGATTTTGGATAACTATGGTACAATAGCAAAAGCAAGAAGTTAACATTGATACAAACCATAGCGTTTATTCAGATCTTACCACTTACAAATACAATTGTGCGTGTGTGTGCAGCTCTATGCAATTTTATCACACGTGTAAATTCGTATAACCACCAACACAATAAAGACGCTTAACTCTACCATAACCACAGGACTCCCTCATGCTACTCTTTTATAGCCATGCCCACCCTCCTTTCCATAACCCTAACCCCAGGTAAACACTAATCTGTTCTCCATCTCAACAGTTTGTTATTTCATGAATGTTATATCAATGAAATCATACAGTATGTTTCCTTTTGAGACTGGCTTTTTACATTCAGCATAATTTCCTTGAGGTTCACCCAAGTCCCTGCATCTATGAATAGTTTATCCCTTTTTGTTACTGAGTAGTGTTTCACGGTTTCTTTAACCATTCACCTATTGAAGGACATTTGGGTAGTTTCCAGTTTGAGGCTATTATGAATAAAGCTGCTATGAACATTCATGTGTAAGTTTCTACATGAAAATAAGTTTTTATTTCTCTGGAACGTATGCCCAAGGATACAATTGCTAGGTCACATGGCAAGTACTTTTTAGTTTTTAAAACAACTACCAAGCTATTTTCTAGAGTGACTCTGCCATTTTTATATCCCTGCTAGCAATGTATGAATGGTTCAGTTTCTCTGCATCCTGCTCTTTATTTGGGGTCATCACAATTTTTACTCTTTTTGATAGGTGTGAAGTGGTATCTCATTATGGTTTAAATTTGCACTTCTCTAATGGCTAATCATATTGAACATCTTTTCATGTGCTCATTTGCCATCAATGTATCTTCTTCAATAAAATACCTGTTCACATATTCAGCTCATTTTCAGATTGGATTGTTTGTCTTTGAATGTTGAGTTTTGAGAGCTCTTTATGTATTCTAGATACAAGTCCTTTGTTGGGTAGGTGACTTTAAATATTTTCTCCCAGTCTGTACTTTCATCTTCTCATTCTCTTCACAGGGTCTTTTGCAGAGCAAGGGTTTTTTATTGTGATGAGGCCAAACCTATCAATTTTTTTCCTTTCGTGAACTGTGCCCTTGGTGACAAGTTTCAGGACTCTCCCTGTTCATAGGTCCCAAAGATTTTTCTCCTGTTTTTGTTTGCTTGTTTGTTTAAAAATTTTATTGTTTTATGTTTTAGATTCAATCGCATGATATTTAAAGTTAATTTTTGTATGAAGTGTGCGGTTTAGGACAAGGTTCATTTTTTTGGCCCATGGATGTCAAATTGCTTCAACACTACTTATTGAAAAGTCTCTCTTTCCTCTACTGAATTGCTTTTGTTCCTTTGTTAGTTAGTTGAGCATTTTTTTTTAAAGATTTTATTTATTTATTTTTAGAGAGGGGGAAGGAAGGGAGAGAGAGAAGCATGAGTGTGAGAGAGAAACATAGATTGGTTGCCTCCTGCACGCCCGCAACTGGGAACCTGGCTCACAGCCCAGGCATGTGCCCTGGCCAGGAATCGTGCGGCCACCCTTTGGTTCACAGGCTGGTACTCAGTCCTCTGAGCCACACCAGCCAAGGCTACTTGGGCATATCTATGTGACTCTAGTCTACTTTCTCTCTGTTGTTCAGATTGACTAAATTCTATTGATCTGTCTTCAATTCTTTCCTGTTATTTCTACCCTATTACTGGATCTATCTAATGAGTATTTTATTTCAGTTAGTGTATTTTCAGTTTTACAATTTTAGTTTATTTTTATAAATTCTACTTCTTTGCTGAGATGTTCTGTTTTTCATTTGTTTTAAGACAACTTATCATTGATCACTGAAGCATTTTTATGACAGCTGCTTTAAAATCTTTAACAGATAATTCCAACATCTGATTTATGTCACTATTGTCTTTTCCCATTCAAATTTTGGCGTTCCTCGTTCTTGGTATTTTGAGCGATTTTTCACTTGTATCCTAGACATTTTAGTTGTTATGTTTGGAGACTCTTGAGTCTATTTAAATCTTCTGTTTATGCACACAGTTCCTGTGTATGTTTCACCTCTAGGTTCTGGCATATTTTTGTGAGCATTAGCTCCAACGGTAGTTAATTCCTGTGTCCCTGCAATGCTATTCTGGTCCACTTTATTCTTCTGGGTTTCACGCGTCATTATTCTGGTGCTTCCGGGGTTCTCAGTCAATCCCTGCTGACGCTAATACTTTCCTGGCTGCCTTCTGCTGCTGGGCAACCTTCTAGGGGAGCCGAAGCCACCACTCCTGCGTCTCCTTATGCTACTGGGTGAGCAAGAGAGAGACACAGAGCTTCACTGCTGCCACCGCTGTGGGCAGATCAGACCATTCACCAGCCTGGGTTATGCATGGAAGGCTGGGACGGCTAAGGGCTTGGGCCGGGAAGCAGGTCTGAACGCCCTTCACCAGGTCTCTCCGGGACCGCCCCCGTCCAAGTCCTTTAGAGAGGGCATTTTGGGGCCTTGTTTTTGTCCATTTCTTTTAGAGGTTCCAGGTCGCCAGCCTTCCCTGGGGTAGGAATAGTCTGGGGAAGGCAGGAACTCTCGTGTTATCGCTCCTCAAGTCCTGAGGTCCTCCGCCAGCCCGCCTTCTTTCCAGATTTCAGGGCCTATTTACTGTTGTCTGTTGCATAATTTCCAGAGCGTTTAGTTATCTTTAGTAGGGAAGATGACAGAAAAATGAATCTGCTCCATCTAGTTCTGGAGCCAGGTGCCCTATGCATTTATTTTTAACTGTCAAAGAGTTTCCATTACTTCTCAAAATCTCCAGACTTCAAGATTTATTTTAAAAATGTAGACCCAGAAGTCTTCCTGCTGGAGATGTTTGTAGGAAATCATCCAAAGAATAAAACAAAGAAAAATCTACCTAAAGATTAGTTAAGGTATATATTAGTATACTCAGGCTACCATCATAAAATATCACATACCAGGCAGCTTACACAACAGAAATTTATTTTTTCACAGCCCGGAGACTGGAAAATCAGGGTGTTAGCAGGCTTGGTTTCTCCTGAGGTCTCTTTCCTTGGCCTGCAGGATGGCCACCTTCCTTCTGTGTCCTCACATGGCCTTTCTCCTGTGTCTCTCCCCTTTCTTATAAGGACACCAGTTCTATTGGATCAGGGCTCTACCCTTGTGACCTTGTTTAACCTTCATTACCTCCTTACAGGCCTGATCTCCAAACACATTAGGGGTTAGAGCTTCACGATGTGAATTTGAGGGGGACACAGTTCGATCCATAACAAGGCCTTTTGGACTACAAGAAAAAGAAACCCACTCAGGCTAGTCCAGAAGTTCAGGATTGGTCCACCCCATACACACGTCAAATGGGAGCTGGCAAGGGTTTCTCCTGGACCCCAGGATAAGGAGGGTAGTTGGCCCTCCGCAAGGGTTAGAGCCAGAGATGGGAAGCCACCTGGGATTAAAGTAGCTTCTCTTGTTCTGCTTCCTTCTTCTTTCTGCTCTCCTCCTCACTTCTTCTTTGTTCTCCACTCTCTCTCTGCAGATGAGTTTTCTCTCATTTTCTGCACACGGTAGAAAATGAAAACCCAAAGATTCCACCTGTCCCTTCAAATCAAGTGCCATCAAACTGGGCCAGTCTCCTGTGGCCAAAGGCAGGGTTCTGTCTCCTGCTCCTTTCCATAGCCCAAGGATCAGACCACCTGCACCAAAAACGACACCCACAGAGTCTGTGCTGCTGAGAAAATTAGAAGCAACCAAAGAGTAAAAGAGTAAGAGAAGGAACTGTGAGCACGATAACATATAATACACATTTATTTATATAATTGTGAGCTGAGTAGAAATGTGACAGATGTTAAGTGAAAAAGCAGAATGCGAAAGTTTGTATTCTCTAGGATTACAACTATGTAAAGTGTGTATTATATAGACAAACATTAGAAGAATAGCCATCCAGTCAAGACTGAGGCATAGGTAAACATGCTTTGCCTCCTCACACAACTACAAAATAAATTACAAGACTACAAAACAAAGAACCATCAGAAAATTGAGCTGAATGGAAGGCTGACAACCAAGGATTTAAAGAAGCCACATTCATCCAGATGGGTAGGAGGGCGGAGAGAAGTAGAGAGGTGCAGAGAGGCATGGAGCTGCAGAGTGGCATGGAGAGGTGGTGGAACTGAAAGCCCCATATTCACAGGTGGTGGATAAAAATCGGGAGGGATACCTTGGGAGCAAGTGATCCCAACCCCAAACCAGACCACCCAGCAGCCCAGGGTTCCAGTACCAGGAAGATAAATCCCTATAACTTCTGGCTGTAAAAACCAGTGGAGGTTGGGGCAGTGGAAGAAACTGCCAGATTCTCAGGACACTCCTCTCATAGGGCCTACATGGACTTAGGACTTATGCAGACCTACCCGCTCTGGGATTCAGCACCAGGGCAACAGCTAGAAGGGACAAGTGGCATACAGAGAGTAAGTGAAGTGACTGGAAAAGGGCAAGTGCTGGGTGGCATCTTCCTCCCAGGCATAACTCCAGAAGCCAGGCAGTGGCATTGTCCCCTCCCCCATCCCTCTCCCCACACATAGCCACAAAGCAGTGAAATGGGTTGCTCCACCCCGGCAATCATCTAAGATTCCACCCAAGACAAGCTACAGGTCCACTCTTCTACAATAGGGCACACTAGTAAGACAGGAAGTCAAAGCAGCTCTACCTAATACACAGAAACAAACACAGGGAGGCTGCCAAATTGAGGAGGAAACAAATAAATATGGCCCAAATAAAAGACTAGAACAAAACTCCAGAAAAGGAATTAAATGAAATGTAGATAACCAACTTATCAGATGCAGAATTCAAAACACTGGTTATCAGGATGCTCACAGAACTCACTGAGTATGGCAACAGCATAAAAAAGACTCAGGTAGAAATGAAGGTTACATTAAGTGAAATAAAGAAAAATCTACAGGGAACCAACAATGAAGGGGATAAAGCCAACAATCAAATCAACAGCTTGGAACATAAGGAAGAAAAAAATCATTCAATCAGAACAAAAAGAAGAAAAAAGAATTCAAAAAACAAGGGTAGACTAAGAAGCCTCTGGGACATCTCCAAACATAACAACTTCCAGATCATAGGGATGCCAGAAGGGGAAGGGGAAGAACAAGAAATCGAAAACTTATTTGAAAAAATACTGAAAGAAAACTTCCCTAGTTTGGTGAAGGAAATAGACATACAAGTCCAGGAGGCACAGAGTCCCAAACAAGTAGGACCCAAAGAGGAACACACCAAGACACATCATAATTAAAATGCCATAGGTTAAAGATAAAGAGAGAATCTTAAAAGCAGCAAGAGAAAAGCAGAGTTACCTACAAAGGAACTCCCATAAGACTGTCAGCCGATTTCTCAAAAGAAACTTTGCAGGTAAGAAGGGACTGGCAAGAAGTATTCAAAGTGATGAAAAGCAAGGACCTACAACCTAGATTACTCCATCCAGCAAAGCTATCATTTAGAATCGAAGGGCAGATAAAGTGCTTCCCAGACAAGGTAAAGCTAAAGAAGTTCATCATCTCTAAGCCATTATTATATGAAATGTTAAAGGGACTTATTTAAGAAAAAGAAGATCAAAACTATGAACATTAAAATGGCAACAATTCACAACTATCAACAACTGAATCTGAAAAAACAAACTAAGCAAACAATCAGAACAGAAACAGAATCCTAGATGTGGAGATCACTTGGAGGGTTATCAGTAGGGAGAGGGGAGGGAAAGAGTGGGGGGAAA
Organism: Mormoops blainvillei; assembly: GCA_004026545.1. Taxonomy (NCBI): domain Eukaryota; kingdom Metazoa; phylum Chordata; class Mammalia; order Chiroptera; family Mormoopidae; genus Mormoops; species Mormoops blainvillei. Next base: position 83,944 of record PVJD01003258.1, on the reverse strand, counting down.
AGGTGCAGGGATTAAGAAGCATAAATTGGTAGGTACAAAATAGACAGGGGGATGTTAAGAATAGTATAGGAAATGGAGAAGCCAAAGAACTTATATGTGTGACCCATGGACATGAACTCAGTGGGGGATGGTTGGAGGGATTGGGTTACCAGGTAGAGGAGGGCAAAGGGGGAAAATTGGGACAACTGTAATAGCATAATCAATAAAATATAGTTTTTAAAAAGAATAAAAAATTAATATAATTATTGTTTCATAGTAGCATGGTTTATTATTTTTTCAAATTTTCTTAATTTACCTTAGTTCATTGTTTTCAGTAAAACAAAACCAGAAACTGATCTCTCTAAGGTGCAGCATTTCTTTCAGAACTGGAGGTTGAATAAACTTTCCTTGGTTACCGTGTGAACCATTACTATGGTTCTTCATTCCTGGCCTGCAGAAAACAGTTTAATAACCTGACATGGTTATGTTAAAGTGATACACAAGGACTGTCACTTTAGTTTCAAAGTCATAAATTTAGAGCAAAGACGACAGAGAGTACATCTCAAGTGCCAAATTCAAGTGACTGATCAGTAGAGCCTATGTTGAGACAAATCATGAGCGATCAGCAGAAAGAATGTCATGATCAATTAGTAATGTCTGCCAGGTCATGGGAAAGGGCACAGGGCACATGTTCTCCTTGATTTTTGACTGCTCTCCTTCTTGGCTGCTGTGCCTTTCCAACCCTACTCTGCAGAGGCTTGGGTCTTCTCACACTCATTCCTCATGGCTTGTTTCTCCCTCCAGGTTATCACCTTTAGGGATTACCTGCCCATCGTGCTAGGTGTAGAGATGCAGAAGTGGATCCCTCCGTACCAAGGCTACAACGAATCTGTGGATCCCCGGATTTCCAATGTCTTCACCTTCGCCTTCCGCTTCGGCCACTTGGAGGTTCCCTCCACTATTTCCCGCCTGGATGAGAACTATCAGCCATGGGGCCCAGAACCGGACCTCCCCCTGCACACCCTCTTCTTCAACAGCTGGAGGATAGTCAGAGATGGTGAGTCCATTCAGGGAAGCACTGCCACCTGGCTGCCTCACTTTGCAGCCTGCTTTTAGGGAAACCTGGCGGGGAAGTCAGACTCCAGGCACTTTCTCTGAGACCTTGGGCAAGACAATTCTCCTCATTAAGCCTCAGTTTCCTCAGCTGTAACATGTGGACAATAATAGTACCTATCTTACCAGGGTATACCAAAAAAATTGAAGAGCACCCTGCAATAGTTCCTGACACATAGGAGGTGGTCAATAAATACTATCTATTATTCTTTCCTCATCTGGCCTCTAAGGTGCCAGGTTTTTCCTACCTCCTTTCCCTGAGTGCAGCTTCTTTGACTTCTGTAGAAAAATTCATGGGTTTGGTAAATAAGTTGCTCTTCTCTATTCCCCTGTAGGGCTTTCCACCTCAATCACGTGCTAGAGGTTGGACCCAGCTTCCCTTTACCCTGGGCTGGGCTACGCTGAAACTGGCCTTAATTAAGGTCTGACAAATCAGGCCCATTTTCTGTAGATTTCTGCTACCTCTTCCCATGCTGCAGTGTTCCTCAATGGAACCTATGGAAGGAGAAGGAGCCACCTCTCCGAACTAGAGCTTGGAAAAAATCCTGAAGCTCCTCTTCAAGCCATTATCTCATGAATGGTCTTTTCTTCTACCCCCAAAGCAGACAGTCTGCATGGTCCCCTGCCCCACAACACCCTGGAGGCTGCACTGTGCTCTTGTCTCCCCGCTTTCAGCCTGAGATGTTCAGTTGGTCCTACCTGCACTTGAGAGATAATGTCAGGTAGAGGGAGGGATCAGCAGTGGAGGATGTCCACGCCCTCCCCTTATCCCCAGGATGGTCTCCCTTGTAGGTGGCATTGACCCTCTGGTGCGGGGCCTGCTGGCCAAGAAGTCCAAGTTGATAAAGCAGAATAAAATGATGACGGGAGAGCTGCGCAACAGGCTTTTCCAACCCACTCACAAGATCCACGGCTTTGACCTGGCGGCCATTAACATACAGCGCTGCCGGGACCACGGGATGCCTGGTGAGTGGGCCTGGGGCTGGGCTGGCCCGGGGAACTTCTAACTATTTCTGGGGTTCCAGAGGACTCTCTTCTATAATCCTGAGGAGCTGATCAATACTAAAACAGAAGGCAGAGGCACCAGTTTTTAAAACTCATTTTGCTCCTCTGTGAAATGGGGCCTCCCATTCTCTTTAACACAGAGGCAAGAGAACATATCTTGGTACCATCTTGGAGCTTCTCAAATGAAAAATAGATCACCAGCTGACCTAAAAAACCAGTTTGAAAGCCCAGGAAAAAAAATTAAGAAAGGGAGAATAGAGAGAAACTGATGACTACGGCGCCATATTTTTGTACCCAGGAAAAGGGATTTAATGTTTTAATTAAGAGCCAAACTACCTGGGTTCAGATTCCACCTGTGCTGTTTCTAGTTACGTGACCTTAGGCAAGCTACTTAACATCTGTTCTTCAGTTTACGTATCAGCTGAGAGTGGGGCCAGGACCCGCATCCCTGGCCAGCCCTCTTGAGAGTGAAGCACCACAGGTAGAAAACAATGGAACCCCTGCCCCAGAGGCTCTGACTCTACGACTCCAGGCTTTCTGGGGCTGATGGAGCAGGAGTGGGTATGTCTCCGAGTCAGGGGCTTTGGGCAAGTCGTCCCCAGGATGACAGCCTCAGCCGCATCCTCTCCGCAGGGTATAACTCCTGGAGAGGCTTCTGCAACTTCTCGCAGCCGCAGACACTGGAGGAGCTGGGCGCTGTGCTGAAGAACAAAATGCTGGCTAAGAAGTTCCTGGATCTCTATGGAACCCCTGACAACATTGACATCTGGATTGGGGCTGTCGCTGAGCCACTGGTAGAACAGGGCCGGGTGGGGTCTCTCCTGGCCTGCCTCCTGGGGAAGCAGCTCCAGCAGGTTCGAGACGGAGACAGGCAAGTGAAACCTCAGAGGGAGGGTGGCAGGCCTTTCCCCGAGGTGGGGTCCCCACTTCCTGGGTGAGGGCTAGCCCAGACCTCGGCATGTTCCCATGGACAAAGTGACCTGCCTTTTGGTAGGGCAGGGAAGGCTCGACGGCTGGGCTTTATGGAGACACTGTGCCTCTGTTTCTGCAGGTTCTGGTGGGAGAACCCTGGGGTCTTCACTGAGAAGCAGCGGGACTCTCTACAGAAAATGTCCTTCTCACGCCTTGTCTGTGACAACACCCATATCACGAAGGTCCCGCTGAACCCATTCAAGGCCAACAGCTACCCTCAAGACTTTGTGAACTGCTCAACCATTGAGAAGCTGGACCTCTCGCCCTGGGCCTCGGCGGACACTTAGGGGCCTTCCACACTGTGCAGGAAAGCTCCCTTTGGTCCACAGTGCCATTTCAGTCAAGTTCAGTGATCAGCCCCTGAGTCCTCCACACCCTGTCCCAACCCTTCTCACCAGCCAGGTCTCACTTCACTTGCCAGATGCATGCCTCCTGCAAGCCCAAAGCCAGTGCCTCAGCTGTTCCCTCTCTTCCACTCAAAATCCACTGCTCCCATCCCCTCTGCCTGGGAAAATCCTCATTCGCAAAGATATAGACCCTCTGTGATGCCCTTTCAGTCTAGCTTGCCAGGTGTCCCCCGGGCTCCCCCTGGAACAACCCTTGGCCGAGGCTGTGGCCTCTGCACCCTTCTCTTTCCTTATTTCCTCTCATCGAGATTGTAAGTTCCCTGAACCAGGTACTCGGCCTGCTTCTGAGGGTCTCCCGTGCCACCCAGCAAGGTGCCGGCACACTGTAAGCACTCAATAAATATCTGATGATTGACAAAAGATGCTGGCAATGATCCTGTTCCCTCCTGGAGGGCAGGCCTTGGAATCACCGTACACTAGATGTTCACAGTTTTACCGTAAAGACGTGTGTGCACAGGTCTGCGGGGTGAGAGGGCATGGTTTGGTGGAATTTCAGAGAGCTCGCCAAGAAAAGGAGGAGGCAAGGGGCTCCAGGAAAAGAAACAATGGCCATAGGAAGGAGAGGGGCTCGGGGTAACACCAAGGGATCAAACAGGGAGGAAATCCAAGCCTGGATTCCCCTACATCTAGAATTAACTTCCCTTCCAGAGGCCTTTCTGGGAAATACCGTCTTCTTCTAGGGTACATCTTAGAGCCTTGGAGGCCTCTAAAGGGCACCTCCAGAATATTCCTTGTGCTACTACCCAATACATATTCATGTGTTGTTGTTGTTTTTAAATGACCCTCTGGGTAAGGTCAGCCCAGCCAGGGCCTCCAGGTCTCCCAAGCGGCAGGGCGGGACTGGGAGGTACTTAATCACCTAGTAGGAAGAGCCCAGGAGCCAGAAGACCTGAGCTACAGCCCAGGCTCGGGTACCCACTTCTTCAAGGCCTTGGATAAGCCCCTTCACACCTCCAGGCACCCTGCTCGTCACCAGTGAGCTGAGGACGAGTAGCGTTTACCTTGCTCTGGTGAGGTCCTAATGTTGCCTGGGGTCCTGTGGGTACATTAGCTCTAGTGCCCTACACACTTTCAGGGTCTCAGCTGTGAGTGGCCCTCCCTAAATACGGGAAGAAGGAGGGAGAAGGAATCCACCTTTCCGTTAGAAGGCTCACACTCCAGGCCATAGGGAAATACCCTTCTTCCGTTGTCGCAGTTCTGGCCACAGAAAGTCATGACAGAGAAGGACTTCCCTGTGTGAGGGCCCCCGAACCACTGTGTCAGGCTGCAGAGACGCAGGATCCAGAGGTCCCTTCCCATCACACCTCTGCTCTTGACCGCTTGCAGGGCAGCGTTTTTTCCCCTCTGTTTCCCAGCCCCTGACACAGAGTGAGCATGTAGCAAATATTTACTAGAGCAATGAATGAACTTGAGGATTCGGTGGCCACAGCTCCTGTTCTCCGGGTGGCATGGGAGGAAGGTGAAGGAGGAGGGTCTGCTCAGTTTGGCCTGGCCCCAAGGCATCTAAGAACTGACTGCCTCCCAAATATGGATCAGCCAAAGGAAGGCTCCTGGATGCCCTGACCACCGCCCCTGCCCTCCACCCTGCCACCCCCGTCAGAAAACACAGGGCCCTGAGGCACAGACCACACTGGTTCAAGTTCAGAGCCCAGAGCAAGCCTTATGCTGAGACACTAGCCCCATTGCAGACACAGACAGAGGAAGATCCCCATCAGTGCTACTTTATTATCACAGATGTCAGGTACAAACAAATGGTACAAAAGAGCCAATGTACCCCAGTTCCTCTCCAGGCAGCTCCTGTGAACAAGCAAGAGAAGAGGGTAAGGAAGAAAAAAGGGAGCCATGGACTGACCGAGCCCGGCTCACCTGCGCCCATAACTCAACCACCACACACAGCCCAGCCGCTAGTGGCCGTTCCTCCAGGGGGCTATTGGTTCACCTCTGCTAACCAGGACATTGTAAAGGTGTAAAGCCCATGAGGGAAGAAACGATGCCTGATTCTCTATGTTTCCCATGCCTAGCACAGTGCCTGGCAGATAGTAGGTGCTCAATAATCAAAGAACTAAAGGAGGCAAATGAGCCTGGCAAGGGGACATGACAGCTGTAATAGCAGTTCTTTTCTTCTTATTTACAAACAAGGAAACCCAGGCTTGGTGACATTAAGAAGTGCATTCAAGGTCACACTGCAGGTAAGAAGCTGAGCAGGGATTTCAACCCAAGCAGTCCGATCCCTGAGCTTGTGTCCCTCCCCGGTCCACTCTGCTGCTTTCCATATACTTAATACCCACAGAGACAACAAACACACACTCACATAAATGACACGCATACACAGCGCACAGCACACAGCACACTACCCGTGTCCATAGATAACACACACACATACAATGCGGTTTATATGCACTGCACATGCACAGACATATATATGAATGAAAGTCTAGTCATTTGTTTTCGTGGCCAGCACCCAGAACAGGGGTGGGCTCGCCTAGGGGAGGGAAATCTGTGGTTGCAAACTGCCAGCCCAGGTGTGCCCAGCCTTCATCTCACCACCGTACCCACTTACCCAGCCTCTAGTCCTTGTCCCTCCAGGAAGACAGGTCCAATGGACGAAGTGTACTGCAGTTGACAAAGTCCCGAGGGAATGTGTTGGACATGAAGATGTTGTTCTTGGACACGGTGGTGATGCCTGTATTGTCACAGATAATGCGAGGCAAGGAGATCCTGGCCAGGGCCTCCCTCTGTTGCGTGCTGAATATGCCCTGGTTCTGCCACCAAAACCTGCACGAGAAAACCCACAGACACTGTGCCTGAGGTTCCTCTGGGTAGAAGGGCATCACCCAGCTTGAGCCACTCTCTGAATGCAAAAGGACCACAACAGACACGGCTCCATAGCACAGGGTGCTCCAGGCCCTCAGGCAGCCAGGGGTTTTCAAGCAAGTGAAGCCTCACTCACCACACAGAATAAAGCCCAGCTACCCCGATGGCTTCATCCCAGTGGCCTCTGGGGCAACACTAATGCTGGACAGGGGGATGGACCCACACTCACTCTTGAAGCCTGTGCCCTGACCCGAGCTGCACCCATGGGGGTGCAGAGAATCTTGGGGGTGTTTATAATTTGTCCACCCAGAGAAGGGCACCTTTCCTAATCTTCCCAAAAGCACAATACAAGCCAGGTGAGAGCTAGGTATGGCAGCTGTCAGAACCATGATGGGACTGTTCAATAGTGACTGATAGCACCATGGTTGCACCCTGACATGCGGAGAAGTAAAGAGTGGCATTTTCTCTGTCTTCCCTCCTTCCCTACCAGGGGTCTGGGTCCCTCCTCGCTGCACCCCAACAGGCTCAGAGCACATTAAGGATGACCTCGAGGCTCCCTGGAACATACTGGGAAATCACGGATTCCTTCCAGCCCTCCATTTCACTGCAAAAAGTTGGGGCCCCAAGAGATTCAGGACAGGCCCAGGGCCACACAGTGTGCCTGGACTCCTCAGCCTGTCTCCTCACCGATCGCCATCGCGGAGCTTCCTGAACTGGGTACCGATGAGGCAGGCGAGGAGCGGGCCCACGCGGCCATTGGGATTCAGGGGCTCTGCCACGCCGCCAATCCAGATGTCAATGTTGTTGGGTGTCCCGTACTGCTCCATCAGCTTCCGCGCCAGGTTCATGTTCTTCAGCACTGTGGCCAGCTCGCCTACTGTTTGGGGCTGTGGCAGCCCGCAGAAGCGCCTCCAGGCATTGTACCCTGCATGGGGGGAGGGGAGAGGTGGCTGTGGGTGCATCTTAGAAAGCCCTCCTTGCCGATACATCAAGGCCATATACAGAGTCACGGGAGGGAGGGGATGACACAGAAGGGCTTCTCCCAGGCTTTAAAACCCTAGGGAATCCTAAACCCTTGGCTCAGTCCAAGGGCCCAGCTGAGTCGCTCCAGGGTCCTCTCTGTCTTCCCCTCGCCCGCCCACCCTAAGGCAAATCCTAAATTGCCATAACTCCTGTCAGGTCCAAAAATAATGACATCTCCTCGTCCCCCTCTGGAAACCTCAGACCTGTGCGGGGTGAAATGTGTCTAGAAGGCTCAGCCACACTGGCTGTCCCATTGCACAGGCACAGGCTTTGAGGTGGGGCCGACCCGGGGTTGAATTCCAGCCCGGTCACTGACTTGGCTCAAGAACCCAAGCAAGCCTCTGTGCTCTCGTCAGCAAAAGGCGAGTGATAATACTCTCTTCCCCTCAGAGTCCACGTAATGTGAAGCAAAACGAAATGATGATGGAAACTGATTTTCGGTCTATGGGGATTAGGGGTTCGACGTTATTATGATGATACTCAATGTTTAAGGGTTACAGCTATGCAGAGGAGGCCAAGAGTTGCTGAAAATGGACCAGGCAAGCCCAGGGAGAGGCAGGTGCCTGACCTCAGACCGATTCCTAAGAGCAAGGCGCTGGGCCTGAGGGAACTCTTGGGCAGCTGGGGACACTGGAGAGGGGGTGGGGGAGGGGTATCCTGCAGCCCCTCACCTGGGAGACCATGGTCCCGGCTGCGCTGCATGTTTAGAGCGGGCAGGTCCAGCCCAATCCTCATGACCTGAACAAATAACCGCTCCCGGAGCTCATCCACCACAATTTGGTTCTGGCGATTCAGCTTGGCAGGGGTGGCCATGAGGCCCCGGAGGATGGGGTCAATGCCGCCTGGGGGCAAGAGAAGCAAGGTCGGGGAAAGGATCTGGCTAGCATCAGAGCTGAGGCAGGAGTCAGGGATAAGTCCAAGGTAGGGTCAGGGCAACTGCAGAAGAGGGCTGGGCATATGCAGCTCCTGGTGCCAAGGGGGCCCCAATGGGATGGTCCTCACCAGGGCATCAATTTGCTGTCCAGACCTGCAAGGTTGGGGTGCTCCCCCCAACCTGGTCTGCAGGATCACCGAGAGTCACAACACACAGGAAGGAGCCAGCTCCCTAGGGGCCATCACAGCCCCGTTCTTTATTACTGGACGTAGAAGCAGAGTCAGGTAAACTGAGGCTGGCAAGTCAGATCAGAAAAAAGCCCAAAAAATGCAAGGAAAGAGGATTTCTCCTGCCCTAAGTCCCTGAGGCCAAACCCACCCCTACACCGCCCTCAGCTGCCAACCCACTCTCTCTTTTGGCCTAGGTACCACTCACCTTCCAGTACGACCCTCCATGAGGCAAAAAAGACCTTGCTGAGTGGAACACGGGGGTTGGGCCCCGTGGGCTTGTACTGATTGTCCAGGCGGAACATGAAGGGTTGGATGAGGGTGTGGCCATAACGGAAGGCATTGGTGAAGACGTTGGCAATACGAGGGTCCACCGAGTCATTGTAGGAGCGGTACTTGGGCAGATACTTCCTCATGGCTTCTGGCCCCAGCACCAGGGGCAGATAGTCCCGGTAAGTGATGATCTAAAGAAAAAGTCACTCAGAGTGGCCTCTCTACTCACCCGTCCCTTCAGAGCTTTCACCGGCTCCTGGCTTGGGAGATCCTTCCCATCCCTCCATGGCCAGGAAACTACCTCCCACAGCGCTAGATACAGGTCTAACAGAGTGGCACGAGAGCTCTTGCTGGCTGTGTGACCTTGGGCCAGTTATTAAATTCTCTGAGCCCCAGTTTCTCAAATGTAAATTTAGGGTAATTATGCTGTCCTCTGCCTTAGAGGATTAAATAACAAAGGTCTTTGTTGGTCACTGATAGCTCCCTTGACTTTGAGTTATCATTGTCTCATTTCTCCTACCAACTTATAAGCTCCTTAAGGGCAGTGCTTCTATCTCATTTCTCTTGGAATTTCTCAGTGCCCAGCAAATACCTGACTTGCAGTGGGATTCAATATATGACTGTGGAAGGAGGGGAGGCAAGAAGGCAAAGTGCTACCCTAGATGGCTTCCCCCAGTGAAGAGGAGATGTAGAACAGTATGAGTCTAGATCCTGGACTCTGGAATTTCCTCTGAGGCTTAAATGAATCTCCTTTAACATCTTAGTGCAACTCAAAAACTCATCCTCAGCACCTGCAATTTTCTCCCCACCCAGTTTTTTAAAGGTGTGCCTGTGTGTGTGTGTGTTACTGTTTATGTCTTGAGGAGAGGATGGGGGTGCTGGAGCATCAAAGTTTGTAAGGGAAAACCAGGAACACTGCCCAGGGATAAACGAGGTTGAGGAGATGGGGAGAGCTTTGATAGAGCCAAAAAGAAGAGGCGAGTGGGTAAGGAGCCAAGTGACAATGTGATGAAGGGAAAGAGAGGCATTTATTGAACAGCTACTATGCACCAGGCACTTATTTTCTTAAGATTTGCTTTATTTTTAGAGAGGGAGGAAGGGAGGGAGAAAGAGAGGGAAAGAAACATTGATGTGAGAGAGAAACATCAATCAGTTGCCTCTCCTATGCGCCCAGCTGGGGACTAAACCCATAACCCAAGCATGTGCCCTGATCAGGAGTCGGGAATCAAACTGGTGACCTTTCACTTTGCAGGATGACGCCCAATCAACTGAGCCACACTGGTCAGGGCTATGCACCAGCCTCTTTAGACCCAGCAATTTAACCCTCCCTGTTCCATTCCCAATGGACAGAAGACTAGAAAGGGGAGCAAGCCTGGGAAAGAGGGGATGGACGGAAACAACCTTCATCAGGCATTTAGTAACGGCCAGGTGTTTTCATATATGTCCTTTCATCTTTACAGTATCATGAATGAAGAAACTGAGGCTCATGAGGGTTAAGTTACCCAATGTCAGACAGCCAAGAGGCAGCAGAGCCACATCTGGATCCCAACTCTGCCCAAACCCTGGCATCACCGATGCTCAGGACTGCCTACCTGGATCATGGCTCCCACGATCTTCCGGGCTTCCTGGTAGAGCCTCTCTCCATTCCAGCGAGGGTTCAGGCGCCTGAGCTCTGTGGCCAGCCGGTTGTGCTCCCTCAGAAAGAGTGTGTGCATGGAGGTGAGCTCAGGCATCTCACTGGAGCGGGTATCCCCTTAGGGAAGCAAAAGCTTCTGTCACTCCTAAGACCTCCATCTCAGAAAGGACTTGCTCCATTGAAACTCCCTCCCCTGAAGTGCCTCCTATCCAGACCACCTCTTCACCCATCTTTCCACATGATGTTTAGATGCCACCTGCCTTGATGCCACCTGGACCACCATAATAGTTTCTTTCTCAGTTTAAGGACACTGCTGGTCAGATATGTGCACTCAATAGGCATCAGATTTGACATATGGTTTACTACCTTCCTCTACATAAGAGTGAGCGCTACCTGAGAACAAGGCTTGCTGTCTTTTGCCTTTTTGTGTCTGACCCTTTCACCCAACACATACAAATAGACATATGGGGTTTAACACAGTGCTTGGTACAAAGTAGGAGAGCCATGAACACTGCCTGGTTGACTTACTCTCTCGATTCAGGGAAACCCAAAAAGTAACATGCATGTTGGCACTCCCTACTTCCTGCCCATGTCAGATACAGCCAGTGATCACGGCACTCTCTTGCTAAAACTGGATGCAGCCCCAGAATCCTTCTCAACACTGGACTCTAGAAAGACACTACCATCTGATCAGAGTTGCCATCCCCACCCTTACTACATGCTAATTGTGCAAACTGCTCAGGGAAGGGGGCTAAGGCACAGGATGTTTAAAGTCCACACTTGAGACTCTTCAAAAAAACTGAGTTAGACCCTTGATCCCTCTAGTCCTCCCCCAACCCTTCTCTGAAGGGTCTGAGGCCCATTTCAGCAGTACACTGGGTTCAGACCTCACCAGCTCTTGAGGCTGGTGGGAAGAAAATTTCATGAGAGCAGCTTTTCCATCCCATTAGCTGCCGGAGGGCGTGATGATCCAGGCCTGGGCCAGACAGCTTGTCAACACCAGACTGGAGACAGCCATGACCGGCTGAGGAGTTCAGCTCTTCCCTCACTAGCCTAGGAAAGTCCACACTGGCACTGACCTTGAGTCTCCTCCCCAGGGCTCAGCCACTAGAAACCACCAGGAGGAGAGGTTGGGAGGTCAAAGGGAAGGGCCTCGGGCCCACTACTGGGTTTACATTAAAAAATATTGGAGTAAATTATACAATTGTCTAACCATTATGCTGTATATCTGAAACTAATATAAAATAATATTGAATGTCAACTGTAATTAAAGAACAAAATATTAAAACCCGATAAAGTCCAAGACAATTTAGAGGCCCAATGAAAAAAATTGGAAAATTCCTGGGCATGGGCACCACCACTGCCCCAGTGGTATCCTCAGGACTGCCAGGTGTTTAAATTTCAAATCTTGCCCTTGCGTATGACAGGGAGTCCAGACAGATAGGAGGTGACATTCTGGAGCAGTGCTGTCCAGCCAATGAGAACATTCTACAGTCGTGCTGCCCCACGGGAGCCACTGGCCTGTGAGGCCACTGAGCTTGGGAAATGTGGCTAGCAAAGCAGAGAAACTGAATTGTTAATGCCCCTTAATTCATATTAACTTAAATTTAAATGCAAATAGCCACATGTGGCTAGTGGCTACCTAATTAATGATGTGGTGCAAGAGGGTGAGGGCCCCATATTGCTCTCTGTCCCTTTAGTTCCCTGTCCCTCAGGGGCTCAACTCTCCTCTCCGCCAGCGTCCAGAGGGAAAGGGAGGGAGACAGAAGAATGGATGGACAGGGGCTCCTCAACCACCCTTGAGTCTCCTTCTTAGGTCTGAGTTTTTGTTTTTGTTTTTTCGTTTCTGGCTCCATCCAACTTGCCACCAAGGCAGCTGGATTAATATCATGAAGTTGGTGAGGGCAGAGTCTCTCTGACTGCAAACCCACCAGCTGCTTACAAACAGGCCTGCTGCGGCTCCAGCGAGGAGCACTCCAGGGCCATGCCAGGTCCCCGCCCAGGCCTGACCTGCCAGGAAGCAGGGGATGCGCGCCGAGCGGTTGGTGAGGAGGCAGGGGTCGTCGTGCAGGTTATCGAAGGGCAGCAGGGCCCGGCCCTTGTCAGTGAAGCGAGTGTTGACGTCCATCAGCCCCAGCTGGTTGGTCAGGTTGCGCAGCTTCCTGGCCAAGGGCTCCTCGCTGCCGTACACCATGCTGGCGTCCAAGAAGGAGGTGAGGGCATTGATCTGGTTGCGGATGGTGATGTTGTTCTCCGTGCAGGCAGGGCAGGAGCGGAAGAACGGGATGCAGTCCTTCTGGTTCTTGATGCGGGGGTCGTTGGGCGGGATCTGCGGCAGGGCGGAAGCGGAGTCAGCTCGCCAAGGCAGGGACGATGGGCAGGAGTGGCGCTCCCCCGTCCACGCTCCCGAAGCCCTTGACCCCACCTTGGAAGCGGTCTGCCGCCCAAGACCAAAGGAGGAGACCCAGACACCAAAACAGGGGTCCCTTGGGAACTCTGGCTCCCTCAGGCTACAGGGAGGCCTATCAAGACCCACGAGGATCGCTCCTCGGGGTCGCTCCTCAGGATCACTGGGGCTCCACATGCAGAGTGCCTCTGAGCTGCTGGGGTGATGACTAGAATGCTGGACTGAGGAAGGCGGGGCTCATGGAGGTAAACCCAGCAGTCCTCCGACCTTCCCCCTAGCCCTCCTCCCTCTCCCTCCTCTCCTCCGTGTCTGCTCCTTCCTCCCCTCCCCCTCCTCTAGAGTGATCTCCACACTCTCAGTCGGCTCCGCGTCTTTTCCCTTTCCTGGGCCCCTGCTCTCTCGCGCTCTCTCTCTCCTTGCCTGCCTCTCACTCTCCGTTCCTGTCTCTCACTCTGACCCTTCTTTCTCCCGGATTCTCCTTCCTTCTCTCCAACGCTCCCTACTCACACCAGCCAGTCCCTTCTCAGCCCTGCTCCAGCCCCACAACCCAGGCTCTGTGTAACGTGGGCTGCCGGGGAGGTGCCTCTTTGTGGGGAGGAAAGAAGACTGAGCGCCGGGTACCCACTCGCAGAGGTTTGAGGGACGGTGGGAAGGTCCTTAGCAGGTACGGGAGGAGGGAGAGCAGGGCCAGCCTTACTAGGGAGCTAAGGAAGGAATCCTGGGCACAGGGGGAGGTGGCCACTTCCAGGAATGATGCCCACTCTCTCCACCCGGCAGGCAGTGGTTGGACGGGAAGAAGTGAGAACCTTGAGCGGAAAGCAGGGCGGCTGCTGCAGGCAGCTTGTCTCGCAGTTAACACCACTGACATAGGCCATCCGAGCTGCCGGCTCAGGGCTGAGGTCAAGGTCGTGATCAATCAGCTGACCCCACTGCATGAACAGGAGCGAACGCTCTTGGTCCCGGGTCAGCTGCTCGGTAGGGAAGCGCACGATGGCGTTGGAGACGGCTCGAGCCTGCGGGACACGGGACACGGCGTGTCAGGGGCTGGCTGCCCCCGCGCGCCCCGATGGGCCTCGCCTTGCCCCCCTGCCGGCCAGCGCTCACCAGGGGCACCCGGAAGCCGCCGCGCTTGACCCCCGGCGTCCAGCCATAGGGCAGCGAGAAGCCATCCTCGTACTCAGCGGGCAGCCAGCGCGCAAAGGCGCGGTTGGAGGCCCCCAGCGTGGGGCTGCGCCTGCGGGGTGAGGGCAGGGTGCTCACACAACGTGGCGCGACGGTCGGGCCGGGGCCCGGGACGCGGAGGCCGCCCTGAGCCAAGGGGCTGCCCCGCGCCGCACACACCTGTTGTTGCACTGCCCCGTGATGGTGCGGTACTTGTCATTCGCCGGGCACTTCACCCCCACGTCCTGGTAGGCGCAGCCGCTCGACTTGGAGAGCAGATTCAACTGGGCGGGCGTCAGCACGTCTGTGGGCCGGGGAAAGGGGGGCGTGGGAGCTGAGTGCCCCACATCCTATCCTAGGCTGAAAAGCCTTGGTGAGGGGCAGTCTGAGGAAATGGAGGGAGACTCGATGTCTGTGAGACTCCCTGGAAGGGGGAGTTGGAGGGATCATTGGGAAGCGGTAGGGTCGCTCGGAGGGGTCACTAATGGAGCAGGAGTTGGGATTGTAGAGGCAGCAGGCAACAGTACCAGTGACGTTGAAGGGCCCTGACAACAGGGGCCGCAGCTTCCCCTCCAGCAAGCCTAGGGCCACATGCAGATAGTCAGCAGCCCTCACAGCCGTCCTGGTGGCCGCCACAGGCTGCTTGAAATAGGACAGGAGTTCCATGGGGCTGGCGGAGCCACTGCGGAGCCGCTGCTTGATGCTGCTTGGAGAAGGGAGGAGTGAGGGCCAGAGAACATGGGCGGGGACACTCAGCAGAGCCCCAGCCCAGGAGAGGGACACACAGGACAGTGCAGACAGATTCGCAGACAGGAAGAAGGTTTCTCTTTATAAACAGGGCATGGACCTGGGTGTCCAGACAGAGGCAAGGCCATGGGAGTGGTGGCTTTGGAGGTGTTCTCACACACAAAGACTGACAGACAGAAAGAGGGCCCCATCCCGCTCCCCGTGCCAGCTCCTTTTCCCAAAGGCCTGGGCAGCTGTGCCCAGAGCTGGGCAGCGCCTGGCATCTCACCTTTCCCGCCGCTCCTTATAGGCCTTGTCTACTAGCCGCTTGGCCTCTTCCATGCAGGTCAGAACCACTGAGGTCTCCACCTCCCCCAGGGCAGCTGTCCAGAATAGAGGTCGCAAGGTCAGGAATGAGCCCAAATCACACACCCCCTTCCCTTGAGACCCCAGAGCCAGGGTGCTCTGAGGAAGGAGTCCTTGGAACTCAGAGCCACCCGACATACCACCTTTCCTTCCCCCGAACTGTTACCTGGAGTGGCACTCTCGGAGGGCCCGGGCGTGGCCAGAACAGCCAGGAGCCCTGCTAAGGCCAGGAGCAGCTTCATCTCTGCAATAAGACCGCAGCCCAGTAAGTGTGCAAAGCTCGTAGTGCACTCGGGAGAAGAGAGTCCCACCATTCCCCTCCTCCCGGCCCCTCACTTGCACTTTCGCACCTCAGTCCCACCTCTGTGGGCCCTGCCTGTGGTCGGAGCCCAGGCCTCCTTGAGGGAGGGGTCCACAGCGCCCCTCCTTTGCTAGCTTCGGTCGCT
Source organism: Mormoops blainvillei (assembly GCA_004026545.1). Taxonomy (NCBI): domain Eukaryota; kingdom Metazoa; phylum Chordata; class Mammalia; order Chiroptera; family Mormoopidae; genus Mormoops; species Mormoops blainvillei. The sequence goes on along the minus strand of PVJD01003258.1, from coordinate 68,515 downwards.
CAGTGCCCCCAGGACCTCACTTCTGAAGTTCACCTAGCGTTGGCAGCAGCACCTCTCAGCTGAATCTAGGCTTTTATGTCCTCCAAGCTGGGGGAGGGGTGGGGCAGATGAGGCCCACCCCCTAGAGACTGAACTCTCTCTCCTCCCCCACTGGGATTGGGGGACATGGAAAGAGGTGCACAATATGAGAGGGGGACAGGATAGAAGAGCCCGGAACCATCTCCAGAGGTGCTCTCCCCACTGTGCACCTGGACCAGTGCTGTCCTCAGCGGGTACAGACAACTAACTCCTCTCCCAAATGTTGATTAAGCCTAGAATCCAGGGTTCTTTTGAAAGGGATAGAAGTCAGGAACCAGCAGCCTACGATAATGGGAGGCAGAGAGGCCCCGGAGGGGTAGGGAAGGTAAAGGGGAGCCCTGGAGTGATGATAATCAGATCAGCCTCAGGGGGATGGCCCCCACCCCACAGTAACCTGGCCCCTATGACCAACCCCGGTGGGCAGCCCCCCATTCTTGGTAAGAGCTAAAGGGACAGGATATCTGTGTGGAGACGGTTGGATTTCACAGGAAAGAGGACCCTGGGGGCTATAGGCTCAGGACCAAAGTAACTTCCTCTTATCTTTCTCTTCCTCCCCTTTCTTCTTGGCTTTTGGTAGGGGGCTGCCTCCAACACCCCCGCCACCTGTTCCCAAATATCAGGAGCCAGGAGAGAGCAGGGCTGGTTGTGGTTAGTGGTCAGTTGGGCGATGCAGCCCAAGGCCTCTCTGGCACAAGATCAGTGCAGTGAGAGGACTAGGGTTAAACTTCAGGCTCATTCTGAAATAGAAGAGGGGGAAGTTTCTCTCCTAAAGAAGGCTCGCAAAGGGGCTGCCATTCTCAGGCAGGAAAAGCAGCCTATGACTAATAACTGTGTTTGTCCACCTCCCTGGGACCTCATCAGGCTGGCACATGCCAACCATGCTTCCATGTCCAGTTCGACCTAGCCAAACTCCTACTCCAGCCACCTGCCCGCCCTCATGCTTGTCTTCTATGCACCAATCACATCTTCTGGTTACTCTGCATGTTAGGAAGCCCTTTTTCCATTCACAAAAAGCTATAGAACACAAAGAAAAAGAAAAATAAATCAAAATCACTCATAATAAAGTGAGGTTATAGGTAATTTTTTTCCTTTCCAAGTTTGTTCATGTTTTTCACAGAAATAAGAAGGAAAATAACTGCCAATAATCCCATTGTTCACTGATAACCTCATTTAATAATTTGATATCCTACATGTAGATATAATATGTATCTTTAAATAGTAATAAGATCATACTTTAAATATTGTTTTACAAACCTTCCTTCAGGACTTAACAATTTAGCCAAAACATTTCTTTATGTCAATAAATATAGATTCACTTTATTTTCATGTCTGCATAATATTTTTGTATGAAACACTATGATTTATTCAGTAGCCCTCTCTTGTTAGATACTTAAATTGTTTCTTATTTTAATTATTATAAGCAGTACTCGTGTCAACCTCCATGGATTAAAATCACATCTTCAATCATTTCCTTAGGCAAGGAGCTCTAGAAGTAAAATTGCTGCGTATTTGGGTGTCCACATTTTTAAGGCTTTTTTAAAAAACCTGTCAAATGCCCTCGTGAAGATTGAGCCCCACTCTCCCATTAGCCATGCATGGGAGCACCTGTGCCCAACATCCTCAGCAAGTCTGACCATTAGTGTCCTTTCACTCTTTTAGGGGACTTATCGAGGCTCAAGCGGGAAAGAGGCATTTAATACAAGCCTCTCTTAGCGCCAATGAGAAAGATGGAGCCCAGGGAAAGAAATAACTTTGCCAAGGGCAGCGGGAGGCACAGTTCAGAATAACCTAGCCGTCAGGTCTCTTGACTTTCATACCGGTGCTCATAAAGCCTCTGCAGTACATGGCCAGTTTTATTTATGAATGCGCACTCGGGCAGCAGAGTGGAGGGTGCACTGAGGTGGGGGCAGGACAGGCGCAGAAGCCAAGGACTGGACAAGAGGCATCTTAGTAATTCATGGACCTCAAGAAGCAATGAATGTTTGAAAAACTAAAGCCTTTTCCAAGAATGATGTGAAAATCCCATTCACTCTCTACCCACATGGAGGTGGGAGAATTCTCAAGGTGTATAATCTCCAAACCATCTGCCTTCGGCTCAGGACTAGGGCTGTGGGCCTGCATTTGTCTATGACTTTATCCTGTGTCCAATCAATGAATAACCCAACCAGGGTCACTACATGGCTGCCCAGCATACCGCTGTTGATCTCTCATCTAGGTCCTGTTTGTCTGGCCCAGGTGTATTTGAAGCTCAAAGGGCTTCCTAACATGCAGAGTAACCAGAAGAATATGTCTGCCTGAGAAGCTATTCCGAACAAGCCTGATCCCGTAAGTTACCCCCTAGCTCCCCATCCTGGAGTGGCCTCTGAAGGACATTGCTGGGACTGCTGACGGTGGCTCTACCACCGTCATTGCTGGTGGCTCTGCATCTCAAGACTATAGTCCTTTGAGGGTGTCCCCCCCCACCCACCTATACACAAGCATCTCTACCCCTAAGGTGAAGTCCAACTGCCTGTGGGATAACGGGCCCTCTCTGCTACTGCTTGCAAAACAGCTTGCTCTTTCTTAATGCTGTTTGGGGAACATTCAGTTAGGATTACAGCCAGATTTCCTGTGTGTATGTGGTTGAAGAGCGGAGGCTATGGAAGCTGGGGAAGAGTTGGGGGGGTGGTCAATGACTCCTCGGACGCATCAATTGCACCCAGCCCAAAGACTCTGCTTTCTCTCCCTCTTTACATTTTTTAAAATTGATTTTGAATTATACAGGTCATCCTCGGAGCTAGTCTGAATAAAATTAAAATATCACAGGTCAGACTAAACCTCTCTTTAGATTAGGGTATTGCACCATCCTTGATTCTAGCCCCCTTCCTCCACTCCTGAGACATAAAAACTGGTCATTTTTGTGTTTGTCCTTCCAAACTTTTTACTTTACATTCATTTATATATATGAGTCTGTGGGAAATACTCTTCTGCCTTTATTTTTCCATAAGTGCTATCCCTTTATACACACTGTTTGGCAATGTGCTTCTTTCACTCAACAATACATCTTGCAGATCTATTATGTACTAGTAAGACACCAATCTCACTTTTTTAACTGTCACACAGTATGCTTTAATAGAGCTATACTTCCATTATGCCACCATTCCTCTATTGATGGAAGTTTTCATTTTCTCATTCTTTTCACTAATGAAAACAACGCAGCAAGACACCTCTTTGTACACACACGCAAGTGCTCTCCAGGGTGAAGATTAAGGAGTGGGCCACAGGTTTTGTGCACTTTAAATTTTTACTAGATAGATATTGCCAAACTGTCCTCCAAACTTTGTAAAATTCTCATGGGCAAAGATGAGAATCACATTACTGGATCAATGTTTAGTCTGTGATTAATAGTGAGATTGAGCACCTTTTTATTTGTATTACCTCTTCTGTAAATTTGCTGTATTTCATTTTATCCATTTTCCTATTGGATCGTCATTCTTTTTATGGATTTATAAAAGGTATTATATATTCAGGATAAACACTAATCTGTCAGCTGTTATGTGTGTTGATTTTTCCAGTCTGTCACACTTCATTTGTGTTTTTTACAGTATTTTAATTTTGATGTGGCCAAATTTACCAATCTTTCCCTCTATAGACTTTTTTTCAGACTTGGTTAAGAGGATCTCCCTTTTTGCAAGGTCATAAACATATTTTCTGGTATAGTCTTCTAACACTTTAATACTGTAATTTTTCACATGTCGATCACTAAACCACCTGGGATTTGTGTGTGTGACTAGTGTAAGGTAGGGAACTACTTTCAATTTTTCCAAATAGATAACCAATTGTGCCAATGCCTTTCCCTGAATAAGCTGTCATTCCTTCATTGAATTGAGATATTACTTTTATCTCACCATAAATGTGTATTATTATATTCTACTGATCAGGTAGTCTATTTATCCATCCCTGTGCCAATATCTCATTGTTGCAATTACTCTTTCTTTTTTTAAAATATTTTATTTACTTTTAGAGAGGGGAAAGGAGTGGAAAGAGAGGGAAACATCAATGTGTGGCTGCCTCTCAGATGCCCCATTACTGGGGACCTGACCTGTAACAGTGGCTCATGCCCTGACTGGGAATCGAACCGGCAACCCTTTGGTTCAAAGGCCTGCACACAATCCACTGAGCCACACCAGCCAGGGCAATTACCCTAACTTTCTAATATGTTTTGATCTCTGATAAGATAAAGTTTCCCTCCTCTTTTTTTCAAAAGAATCTTCAACATTCTAACGCATTTACTTTCTTATGAATTTTTAAACATCTAGTTCTATAAGAAATCCTATTGAGACTTTTATTGATATTGTATTCAGTTGCTATATAAATTTGGTGACATGATATCAATTCTTCCCACCCATGTACATATTAATTCATTCAACATATATTTACTGGGCACCCATGTGCCAGCACTGTTCTGGGTGCTGGGGTTACAGCAATCAACAAGTGACTTGCTCTCATGGAGTTTATTTCTTGAATAATACATTGAGTTTACATTCCTGAGTATATCATTTTATTTAAGTCTGTTTTCATATTCTTCACTGAAATGTTAGTTTCACTTTCTCATTAGGTTTGTTCCTAAATACTTCCTTTTTGAAAAATGTATGTAAACTTGGTCATTAAGTTTCTCCACACAGCTTGTAAACTCTGTAAGTGTTCTTTCCCTTAAAAGCATTCAAGATAAATATTTTAAAGATTAAAAATGTAGTGTGCTTCTTTTAGTTGTCTTTAGGAGGTAGAGTCATAGATCCAAAAAGTGTTGGATATTTTTAACCCACCATTTTAGAAAAGTTGCACTCTCTAATAAATAAGGTTTTAAAATTTAAAGAATAAATATTCAAACTTCTGTTTGTTTAAATAATGGTTCAAAAATTTGTTTAGGGTAATATTATAAAGGTAAGGAAAAGTTAAAGTTAAATTACGTGGTTATAGAAATGTTTAATGGTTCTTTAGTTAACCCCTTTTATACTTGTGGTTATTGGTGGGGATGCTAGGGGGTAAACTTTCATGAGACAAAGTTCTACAAAAACCACTAAAAATAAAAAGCACTAAATTCAAACTTTTCAAGAGCATCTTTACCAATAAGATTAGTTAAAGTTTAAAGAGACCGATAAAGCCAGTGCTGATCAGCTTGTGAAAAAATAAGTGTAGATTGGCCCCACGCCCTGAGATGGCAATTTGGCAATGTCCGTCAAATTCCAAAACGTGCATTTGCTCTGACTCAGCTTTTCCACTTCCGGGAAGGAGCTAAGCCCTCAGATGCGTTCTTAGGAAAGCATAGAGACATCTGCACGGGGCTGTTCACCTCGGCCTCATTTCCCTCTACCAAAAGATGAGAAACAAGTCAAATCGCCATCAAAAAGTTTTCCCACATTGTGGTACATCCACACGATGGTGCTTTATCCTGCCTTTAAAATTAATAAGGGAGGTCTGAACATTTATTAATATTTATAATATAGAAAGATATGCTGCCAGAAGAGCTAGTAACAAAACATTATATACAGTGCGATGCAATTCATGCAAAACACACACACATACATGCCATGCACATGCACACACATATTTGAATATGCATAGAGAATTTTGGAAACAGACACAGAAGCCTGTTAACGGTGGTTACCTTCGGAGAATGAAACTGAAAGGGCTGAGGAGAAGGAGGTTTTCACTTTAAAACCTATGCTCCTCTGTTTGACAGTTTAACAAGGAAAATATAATAATTTGATCACAAAAGAATTAATAATCTCTCCATCCACCTCAGCAACGCCCCCCACAAGGTAGCAAAATTTGATTTATTTTACAATAACCAGTGATTTGGGGTTACTTTGACTTTTGTTTCTTGTTGTGAAATCAAACACCACCGAAGACTGAAATGATAAAGAGCGTTCGCATACATGGCACCCAGGAGAAAGAATTTCTCCTGGGGCAGGCTTCGGCAGTGTGTCGATTTGGCTAAGTACAGAATTCTAGTTCAAGTTTCTTTCTCTTTAGCACTTGGAAGATATTGCTCCATTACCTCTATGTATCTTGGCTTCAGTTAAGTTCTCTGTTACAAGTAGACTTGCAGTTCCTGAAACAGAGGTATTTACCCCTGTTTCAGGCCAAGCAGAATTAACATGGGCTGCAGGAGCCATCAGCCCCCTCTGACCATAGACATGTCACAGAAGTGAGGCACAGAAGTGAAATTGTTGGAGAGCAGAAAATAATAAGAGCTGTAGGAACCCCCAGGGAGACAGAAGAAGCCTGGGACTTGCTGAGGGAAGCAGAAACTAGAGAGGGGAAGCATAGGGCCAGGTGTCACCAGTAGGGGGTGCTCTCTGCAGAGTTTTCCAGTGGTGCCCTCCTCCCTGCACCACATGGCCCTGAGCAGATCAGGGTCTGAAGTGATTGCAGGGCAGGAAAAGAGCCCCTCAAGGCCAGCAGCGTTTTGCAGGAGAGAATGTTCCACAGTGGTGCTGGACCCTGGCCAGGCTAGGGAATGGAAACAGCAGGTGCTGTCCTCTGCCCTGAGGACCAGAGGACAACGGTCTAAGGGGAAGTTCTTGCCTTGACAGAGGTACATGGGGATCCCTAATGGGTAAGGTCCCACTGGGGAGGGGGAGGAGGAAACAAAAATGAGATGAGCCCAGATTGTAACCCTAGCGTCTCTACCCTAGGAAACGAGCCCTGCCATCCCCAACACCACCTTATCTTTGTCCCGTGCACACTCCTCAAACTCAACAAGATCGACTCAGCGTGCCAAGGAATAGGCTTCCATCCTCCTCCCAGGTCATAACCCAGTGGCATTGGTCTCAGGGAAGTATTAACAAGTTGGTTTAACACTCAAAAATTAACAAAATTTACCATAACTATGAAGGAAAATCACATTGTCTCTCATTGGATGTAGAAAGATCATTTGACAAAACCCAACATCCATTACGGATACTTTTTTTAACCCTCTCTGCAAACTAGAGATAGAAGATTAATTTCTCAAAGCTGGTAAGGTGTAACCACCAAAAAAATATATTACTAATATTATACTTAGTGGTGAAAGACTGAATGCTTTGTCCCCAAGAACAGGAACAAAGCAAATGTGTCCACTCCTGTTATTTCTATTTCACATTGTACTGGAGGTCCTCTCCAGTGCCATGAGGCAAGAAAAAGAAATTAAGGGCCTCAAAATTTGAGAGGAAAAAGTAAAACAGTCTTTGTTCATATATAATATGATCACATATATAGAAAATTCTAAAGAATCTATAAAAAGCTACTAGAACTAATAAGTGAGTCTGGTAAGGTTGCAGTATACTAAAGCCAAAATTTAAAAAAAAAATCAGTTGTGTTTCTATATACTAATGATAAAAATTTAGAAATTGAAATCTAAAATAACAATACTATTTATAATAGCATGAGAAATATTAATGAGGAATGAACCTGACCAAAGATGTGTGAGCTCTGTACTGAAAACTACAGATCATCGTTAAGAGAAATTAAAGGCCTAATAAATGGAGAGATACACTTTGTTCATAGGTCAGAAGACCCAACATTGCTCAAATATCAATCCTTCCCTAATTGATCTAGTTGTCGAATATTAATTGTGTCCTTACCTTAATACTTGGGGGTCCCTGCAAGGGCACTGGGTAGGTGCTGCTGCTGTCTTGGGGGTTTCCATGAGAGAGTGAAGGGGGATACAGTGCATTGCACTTTGGTGGCTCCTCACCTGGACAGTGATGCCAGGTGTTTCTGCCAATTGTTGCCAGCCACCAAAACTGTGGCTGGTCTCTGGTCCAAGCTGACACCCCCACTGTTCTCATCTGAAGGCAGACATCTTGATACAAGTACAGGGGTGGGCAAAAGTAGGTTTACAAATGTAAAGACACTAAAGAACTCTGTACCAAAGTGTGCTTGAGTACAGCAAGTAGATGACGAGAATGTCTAAATAATGAAGGTCGGCAACCGGAGCGCTTACGAGGTTGTACCTAAGTATGCTGGGCCACCTTCTTCTGGGTGACATTCTTTTGAGTCAACAAAGCTATTGTAATAATATTACCCTGCACGTCTTTTTCCATACAAACTGTAAACCTACTTTCGCCCACTTCGGTATACGATGGAATACTACTCGGCCATAAAAAGGATAAAATATTGCCATTTGCAACAACATGGATGGATCTTGAGAGTATCAGGCTAAGCAAAAAAAAAAAAAAAAAAATCAGGTGGGAAAGGACAAGAACCATATGATTTCATTCATATGTGAGACATAAAACCGAAAGCAACAAATGAAGGAACAAGACAAACAAACTCACAGTCACAAACAACACAATGCACAATGGTGGTGACCAGAGAGGAAGGGAGGTAGTGGGGGGTGGGGGATGAAGAGGATAAAAGGGTCAAATATATGGTGACAGAGGGAGACTAGACTTTGGGTGGTGAGCACACAATGCAATATACAGATGATGTGTTATACAATTGTACGCTTATGTATGCATTAGTAACCAATGTCACCCGGATAAATCTAATTTAAAAATAATGAAAAATAAAGGCAGACATACTCACCTTTGCCCGTTGACCCATAGGGAGGAGAATGGGAAACATTCAACAACCTGGTTCCTTCCCACATGGAAGCCCAGTGAATAACCCTGCCAGTAGCCCCCGGGGTCTCTTCTGCTCTGTGTCTCCTCTAGGCCTGGAGCAACGAGCAGAACTCTCCCACAGGCTCCTGGCTTGGAGGGGTCTGAGTATAATCTCCCATCTGTTAGTCTTTTCTGGAATGCTGCCATTTCTAGTTGACCAAGACTTCCTGCTTTCAAGTGGAACTATGCATGGTGAGTGTTTGCTTCTTTGATCAGTTTTTCTTCCATCTATTACTTCCGTGAATGTGGTAGAGAGGAATCAAGATTGCAGAGTGTGCTTTCTGTCTGTTTCCTTCGTCCCCTTGCCCAGCTCTCCTTCTCCCTCCAGCACCCTGCCCCAACTCTAAACACTTGGCCCTGCAACCAGGGACTCTGGAAGCTGCCAAACTTTCTTCTTCAGACAAGAAACTCAAGAGCTGCTTGGTCTCCTTGCTGTTCCTTAGATGTTGCCCCAGGTGCTCTGGGGTGTAGCTTCTAGGTGCTCAAGTCCAGGATGACACGCCCCTTTAGGATTCTGCCCCAGGGAGAGCCCAGCATAGGTTTTGTGAAAATAGACTTTATTATAATAAAATGTCTTTTTAAACAAATGTCCCCACCATTCCTCACCCCTGGAAACCAAAGTGGAGGTGGGGTTCAGTCAGACGATCTCCCACCACAGCGAAGGAAACATGCAGACACTCACCCAGCTGGCGGGGGTGGGGGGAATGGATGGCTAGGGTAAGGGTGGAGAGCCCCTACCCCACTCTAAACTGGGAATGTATGAAAATAGCTGCATAAATCTGTCCTTTTCCCCAGCCCCGGACTCCGGCGAGGGCTAGCGGAAAACGATGCAAAAGAGAAATTGAATCCGATGAGCAAAATAAGGCAAACCCAGCTCCTGCTTTCTGCCTGCTGGCCCCTTGGGTCTCTGGGGTCGGGGACACACGGGGGCCAGAGGCCGGCTGGCAGGGAGGGATGGAGCGCTCTGGGGGTGGGGTCAGGCCCGCTTTGGCACGGCCGCTCTCCTTCCCGGGCCCGTGCAGTGGAAGCGAGATGGAGGAAGCTGGGCTGAGGCACTGAGTATGTACATATATACATGGCTCGGCCGCCTGCCCCGTGGGGAGGGGCTCAGGACAATCCAGTGCAAACTTTCCTTTCTGGGGAGGGAAGACAGGATCAGGATAGCCAGTGTCATCAAAGGGGATAGGCCCCTTCCTCCCCTCGGGGTCCCCTGTCCTGGGAGCGGGGAAGGCCAGAGAAGGGGCTAGCGTCACGTGGTAAGAAACTCCGTGTAGGTGGGTGGGCTGAGAGTCAAGAGTCCCAGGTCCAGTCCTGGCTCTGTGACTGAAGTGCTCGGTCATCTTGGCAAGCCACTTCCTTTCTGGGCCTCAGTTTCCCCTCCTCTAAGAGGAAGGTGCCCATTCAGAGGATTCACCCTCAAGGACTAATCTGGCTCTGACCTGCACAGAGTCTCTGATTCCATTCCAAGTGCCACAGTGTTAACTCTGACGGACAGAAGTCCGGGGCCTTCCCCACCCTGCCCCCCGCCAGGACAGTGCTCTGGGGGCCTCAGGGGGCCTCAGGGGGCCACTTCTCCGGCAGGATGAGCCAGAGCGACATTCCTTCTTCCCAGAGCCCAGTTTCCTGAGGAGCTGCTTCCCCTTGGAGAAGAGACCCCGCACCTTCTCACTTGTGCCCTGTGACTACTCCAGTCCAGTCCTGGGAAGGCTGCCAGGGCCGGGGGCACAGGGCCAGCTTGGGGGCACTAGGGGCCCTTGTGTTGAGCTGGCCCAGTCCTGGAATGTGAGAGAAAAGGAGCAAGGTCAGGACCCAGCTCCCTGCCCTAACCCGACGCCATCGGCATACAGCCTCAGGCGCCTGTAGCCCCCCATGTCAAAGAGCAACGGCCAAGAACCAGAGGCCTGTGGTCACCCTGCCGCTGCCCCGCCCCCCACCCGCAACAAAGCGCAGAGAGGCGAACAGCACAATGATGCTGAGGGAGCACTGGGCCAGGGGTCAGAAGGGACAGAGGCGCAGCCTTCAGAGGCAGAAGAACAGTCAGTTCTGCTTCTGTTCACCTGGGACCTGGGGAAGCCCCTCCCCTTCTCCGGGTCCCTCTATGGGGTGCTGGGCTGACAGACCACAAGAGTCCTTGGACCTGACCCTCAGGAGGGGTATACCCCGACTCAGCCCCTGTCACGCCCTCCCAGTGAAGGGAGAGAGAGCAAGCACCAGGACCACCTGGAAGGCGGTTCTGCACTGCCTCAGACAAAGGAGCATGCCCTCCAGCCCAGACACGTGTGTCCCCAGGGCCATGGGGGTGGGGGGACGAGCCACCCAGTGTGGGGGAGATTGGGACTCTTCCCTGAATGGTCCCTGGGGCTGCCAGGAACCTGGGGCCGGAGACAGTCAGGTGTCACTGAGCCCCCAGCACGAGCAGGGAGGCTGCCTGGCCCCTCCTTCAGCGTATCTCCCTGGCTGACTCTCTCAGCTCCGTCTGCATCTGTGAGTGCCCCCTCTGCCACAGGCCCACCAGGCAGTGCTGTTAGTGGCCTAAGGACAGGGGCTGGGCAAACAGAAGAGCCACCAAGAGGTCTCCCCCAACCACCTGTGTCCCCACATTCCCCACCATGATCTCCAGTACCTGGCATACCCGCTGGTTCAGGTCAGGCTGTGCCCACCTGCATGCTGCCCACTCCCCTCTCCCCGCCTCAAACCTGCACTTGCCACCAGAGCCCGGCAGTCTCCCGGCCAGGGCCAGCCACGGGGCCCGGGCCAGAGGCAGCGAGCTGGCTGTCCAGCCCCGGGCCCAACCCCACCAAGGCCCTGGTGAAGTGGCAGGGCTCACCCGCCAAGAGGTCTGCTAGCACCTAGAAGTCACAGCATCTCCTGCCACCCAGCCAGGGCTGATGGCTGGCCGGGAGCCCCAGGCCCTTCCCACTCCCTCCCAGGGCTCCTTCTACAACATCCTGGGGTGGGGGAGGGTATTGCTGGGGAAACAAACGGAGGGGTCTCAGAGCCCCCAGGACAAACGGTGTGGGGTATCTGTGGACTTCAACCGTTTAAGGCCCTCTGTTGATTCCCCTCAGCAGAGGAAATTGAGAGTTGGAAGTAAAATCATGCATCCGATCCCCTAACAGGTCATGATACAGAGGACAAGGGTGGGAGACTATTATTACTGGTGGCTTTACAGTGTCATCCTTCTGTCACCAATAATAATCATAATATTATAATACCGTTGTCATAAAATATCATGATACACTGATGAGGCATCACATGGATATCATGTAATATTCTATAAGCCGTGTGTGTTAGACAACCTGAGGGGTCAGCTAATATGCACATTATATACTAAGATGACGTGAAATCCTATGGTAGCTGGCACTGGCCGAAGGGGAGGGGATGACCCTATACCCAAACCTGGCTGAAAGCAAGAGCCCCCATTCCCCGGAAGAGAGTGGAAAAGCCAGGTCAGCTCCAGCATGTGAGGCAAAGGGGTGCTTTCTGGTCATGGTGACGTGAGGAGTGGGGTCACGTGGACATAGGGGCCAGTGCCCCACTTACATGTTGCTCTCTCTGCATATATGTATCTCCATCTAGCACTGGACTCTTCTCTTTCTCGTTCTCTGAAGGATGGTGAACACAGAGAGGACAGGGGTTACGGACAAAGCGGCCAGTTTTCCGCCCAGGTACCAGGTCCCTGGGGCACGGGGGCTGGACCTGCTTCGCATCACCTTTGGAGCTAATGCAGATGGAAACCCAGGGTTTTCTGGTTCAGGTCTGGCCTCCTTACCTTCTCCCTGCCCTCTGAGGCTGGAGCTTAATTGTACTCCACCCCCTTCTCCACAAAAAGAGGCAAACTCTAAGAACGAGAACCCAGGAAGCTGGGCCTTGTGGGGTAATGGCTTTAAAAGGCTCCTGGGGGACAGGGAGATCCAGCGACGGGGAGAGTCCCTGAAACCAGGGCTGCGGCTGGCTAGAGGTGTGGGGGGCATGGGGTTTTTTTCACACAGGGTTCCCTCGCCTGCATCAGCCCCGGGGCGTGGGCAGCTGGGCTGGGGAGAGGGTTGCAGCCATCACCCCCCTGCAGACAGGAGCAGCTGCTAAGAGGGAGCTGGCCCTGGCTGGGTTCCCTCTGACAGGGACTCAGCAGCTCCAGACCGGGTAACGGGCTCACCTGCATCAAAACCCCCGGGCCCCTCCTACCACCCGGCCCTGGCCCCGGCCCCGGCCCCGGCCCCGGCCCCGGCCCCGGCCCCAGCCCCACCAGCACAGCAGCAGGGTAGGGACCCAACTGTTGGGCTGGGAGCGCAACTCCTCACTGACCTGACTCTCAGCCTGGGGTGTCCCGGGCTCCTGGTTTAAGCCGCCTGCCTCAGGCCCAGGGCCCTCCAAGAAGTTAGATGGAACCAGGCCCCTCTGTCCATTCAGTTCCCCCTGGAGAGGAGGTAATGGTGAGACTGAGATCAGGAAAGAGGCCTCAGCCCCACCCCCTTGACCTGGAAGCCCTTGGAGGGACAGCCTGGGATCAACATCTCTGTCATGGGAGGGGACCTGTCCATGCCTCCAGGCATCTCTCAGGAACCCTTGCTCATCCCTTTCCCAGCTCTGGGGCAGCCCTTTCTGAAAGGGCTGGTAAGGTGTTCTCACATAGTAGAAGCCATCATCGTCCATGCCTCCAAAAACAGTAATGACATCCCCTGCTCGGAAGGCCAGCTCTGCCTGTGGAAGGACCAAGAGGCAGGTGTCAGGTGCAGGGAGGCCCTGCTGTCACCCCCATTGGCTGGGCTCTATCTGAGGGTCTTCACCTCCACATCAATGTTGGGCGAACTCTCCCGGGGGTTGTAGTCAAACGCAGCCACCATGGAGCGGGGAGCTCTCAGGTTGGCAGAGGAGACGAGCTGGGGCGGGCCTGTGGGGGGAGGGGAGAAGACGGGACTCTCTCTGGATTCCCCTACCCCACCCCACCTCTGCACTGGAGGCTGCTGGCCCCCTATCCACCACTTCCCCCCCTAGTTGTAGCTCCTGAGGAGAGACCAGAGGAACTGCCCAGCCCACCCCTTTCTCTAGTCTCCCCTACAAAGGGCCAGCCCCTCACCTGCACAGTGCTGGGTAGGACCTTCTGACTCGGCTGCAGAGAGAACGTGTATGTGAGCCCCCCAAGTCCCACATCTCTGCTCATCCCCAGCTGGGGATGGTGCGAGGCAGGCAGAATACTCAGCCTCACATAAGAGATGCAGGAGAAGGATGCTCAGAGAGCACATGAGGCCAGCCTTTAGGTTGGGTAGTGAACTAAGGCCTGGAAAGGGTGACTTCCTCCAGGTTGCACAGAATTTATAGTCAGGTGCTTTTTGGAACAGAGGTCCCGGCAAGCCACTCCCCGTCCCCATTAGTACCCTCCCTGGGAAGGGACAAACGTGATGAAGGTCTGCCCTGATACCCTGTACCTACTCAAAACTCCACATGTGGCTCCCCGAGAGCCACGAAATGACCCCCCACCCCAACTCACCCTCAGAGGGCCCCGAAGGAGAAGGGGGTCTTACTCACCTTTCTTGGAGCGGCGGGGCTTGGGGGGAGGCCCTGTTGTGCAGGCGGTGGGGTACAGAAAGGGACCATTCCCTGAGCCAGGAAGGCAAGTAGACGTAAGAGAGAAACTGAGGCAGGGAATAGGACAGAGACTCTAGAGCCTCCTCTTGGGGCCACTCCACGGTCCCTGCACACGTTTCTTAAGGGCATTCCTTTCCCACCCCAACCCCTAGGATCCAAAACACAAAGCCCATCCCCTCCGTCGTAGACCCCATTCCACGTGGCAAGCTCACTGCTGTGGCCACGCTGGCCGCAGTCTCTTTGAGGCTCCAGTGGCTTTGCTAGCCTCTTGGCAAATAAGGTGTCCTGCCACTCCAGACACACACGTTCTCCATACCCCAAGCAGACAAAGTTCAGGAGGGGGTTGAATCGGAACTAGGGTGGCAGGACTTGGGTGAGGGACAGCAGCAGATCCTACCTGAACCCTCGACGAGAACACCTGGGGACAAATAACCCTGCTGAAATAGCTGCTGTCTTCCTGCGGGACTGTCCACAGCCACTTCGGCCACCATGTTGCAGGGGATGTAGCCCGTCCGGCCCCCAGCTTCACCCCGGTAGAAGCCATCAGCGTCCTTTTCTCCAAACACCTGGAGGCAAAGACCAACTGTTTCCAGAGGCCAGTTTAGCTTGTTTCCTGTGCCCAAGGTCCCAGCCTGGCAGCAACACACTTGGAACTGCAGAAGAACACGCTATGTGGGCCATGGAACAGGAAATGGTGGCAAGGGCCGAGAATAAGGATCAGAGAGATGAGAGGAAATAGCCCTTGCGGTATTATCATCAAACACGATCTGCACATCCTTTCCCCCAGCTGACCCCGGATTGGAGCTTCTCAACCTCAGTCACAGCAAAAGCCTTCAGCAAATTCTTGGAAGCATAATAGAAGTTGTGATGTTGACAGCAGCAGCTATACGGGGCTATGTACCAGGTGGTTTAAATACCCTATGTGTACTGAATCAGTTAAACCTCAAAGAACCCTGTGAGGTAAACGCTAATGTTATCCCCATTTTACCAGTGAGGAAACTGAGACCCAAAGGAGCTGATCTACTCAAGGTTGCACAGCCAGAAGTGGTAACCCCACACCATCTGGCTCTAAAAGCTGTGCTCTGGCCCACACGTGGTTATGACATCTGCATGCAGAAAAGGAAGGAGGAGGGAGGACCCGGACAGTGAGTCACCTTCAGGATCTGGCCCTCCCGGAAGGGGAGTTCCTCTTCCCCAGCATCGGGGTTGGGTGACATTGACACGGGGTCATAGTCAAACAGAGCCACAAAGACCCTGACAGGCAGGTCCTGGTAAGCCAGCACTTCTTCTGGGCGGCTCCTCAGAAGGGCTATAGAACGTTGGGGAGAGAGAGCAGTGGTAATGAGCTCTGGCCAAGGGGTTAGGAAAGGCCCCCTCCACCTAGCCCAGCCCCCATCAGTTGCTTACCCAGCTCCGTGGTGCCTGGCCTGGGGGCCCGGGCCCTTCCACGCAGGGGGCCCCTCCGCCCAGAGCTGTCCTGCCCTCTGGGCTCCCCAATCTCTGTTGCCTGCAAAGAGAGGGCAACAGAAGGCAGGAATGTCACACCACCCCATTGGCGGGCACCTCAACAGAGGCAGGACCCCACACGTGCTCCCCAGCTCTGCCCCGTCAGCAGAAGCAGCACAGCAGAGCAGGGACACAACATTCCTCTCCTGGAGACTTCAGACACCCCTGCGGGGGAGGAAGGGCAGGTGGGGAGGCCCCGGCTCCAGCCACCCTCGAAGATGTGTGCAGTGGAGGGGGCCTAAGGCGAGGTCTTAGAGTTGGCCGAGGAGCGTGTGGGAGGAGGCCCTCTTCTCAGCGTCAGGGTTGGGTGACGCTGGACATCGCAGTCAATGTCCTAAACAAAGGAAAGGACCACCCTGCCTAAAGGCAGGGCGCTGGCTGGTGGCAACTGGTGACTAATTCTAACAGAATATTGTGCATCCCAGTTCCGGTCAGCAGGAGCAGCAAAGCAGTGGAATGCGGGTGGGAAGAAGCAGGTGTGGGAGCCCAGAGGCCCGGCCCCACCTCAGCCGATGAAGGCGGCAGCGTGGAATGGGAGCGGCTGGTGGGCAGCAAGCAGGGCCACCGGGCGGCAGCAGGCGGGGGCTGCCCAGGGCGGGGAGTGCGCACGGACCCGGGAGGCTGGCTCCTTGGCTCTGCCGGTTGCGCTGCGGCCTCTCCGCTCTGGTTCCCCTTTCTCCCAGGCCAGGAGGCGTGGGTAGGGGTTGGGGCCTGAATTGGCCTTCAGGGCCCCCCTGGGCTTTCCTGTGGATGCTGTGCCCCAGGCCTCCCCAAGGCCATCTCCAAGGCAGCAGGAGCTGGTGATGCTGATACCCCTGCCGCCCGCCTCCTGCTCATCCTCAGAATCATATTCGATGCTGATTTCCAAGCATTTCTGGGAGAGGCAGCTGGCCAGGCCAGATTCTGGGGTCTGGCCACGCAGGTACCTCTGGGAAGGGGCCGGCCGCCCTCTCCCACCAGCCTCTGGTCCACCCCTGGCGCCCTCGCCCACAGGCAGGCTGCCCCTCTCCCGTGTGGGGCCTGGTCGTCCAGAGGCCTGGGGCCCGCCGTTGCTGAGAAGGCGGCTGCAGTGTTCACGGGGATCTGGGGACCGCTTGCGGTTTGGGGACTTCTCAGTGGAGCCACTTCCTCTCCTCCAGCTGCTTCCACCAACTAGTCCGGGCATGTCCTCCAGGTGGTCCCTGGCACTGGAGGCCTCAGGAGACAGGGGACATGGTCCAGGTCCTTGGGGTCGACTGCTGTCACAGCCCGGCCCCAGCAATGTGGGCTCAGGTGGGCTGTGGTCTCTAGGAGAAGAGCCTGCCCCTGGCTTCTCCTCCTCCTCTTCCTCCTCCTCCTCCTCCTCCTCCTCGGGGATGCTGAAGAGCTTCTTGCTGCAGAACTGCTGGAGGGGCAGCTCCAGGATCTGCTCCAAGATCTCCTCGTCACTGTCAGTCTCAGAGAAGGGCTCAGGCTGGGGCTGGGACTGGGGGTGGGGGGGGAGGGCAGCAGGGAAGAGAGGTCCATGGGAAGAGGAAAGAGCTGTGACCTTTGCCCTCACATGAGGGCAGGGGTTGCAGACAACCCCATAGCCTTCCCTCAGCTTCCTCCAAGAAGGACCAGAGAAGGGGCTGATTGGGCCCAAAGTCACATGGCGTGTCCAGGGCAGAGCCAGAGAAAGAATGAGGGAACACACCCAAGGGACAGGCTGGACGGAGGCTCAGGCCCCTGAGTGGCAGCAGCAGGCTGTGTCTGTACTAGCAGAGAGGCCTCCCCACCCCGTCCCCGTAGCTCCCGGCGCAAGGATCGCTCATGGCCAGGGCGCTGCCTCCGGTGCACCGGAGCAAGAGAAGGTGCAGCACCGAGCTCCTCATCCTCCCCTTTCTTCCAGGAGGGCGGAGGCCAGTCCTGAGCCACTGCCTATCTGCTGCTTAGGACAGGGCCCAGGACGCACACCTAGAATGTTGCTGGCACTCAGTGGTGGCTGGAGCAGCTGCTGACACATAGGGTGGAGGCCCCTGGAACCCGAGGTCTAGGGCCCACCAGCCCTTCCTCATCCCGTTACCTTGGGCCCATTCTCCCTGAGGCTGTTGCCAGCAACCTGCTTCTGGAAAGAGCAAGTCCTGGAACCCAGCTCCTCCTCCTCTTCTTCTTCCTCCTCCTCTTGGATGTCCGACAGGTCTGAGTTTCGGCCATGGTCCGCAAGGGGGTTCACCAGACGGCCCCCAAGCTCTGCCATGTCCTCCTTCTGCAAGAGGGGAGACAAAGGAGGAGACAGGGGAGGGCAGGCAGGGACTCGGGTGGGGAGCACTCTGGCAGCGTCAGCCCCAGTCAGGATGAAAGGGGTCCCTGGGCAGAGGGAGAGGGCAATGTCCCAAATGGGGGCACAGATGATGGGGTGGGGGGAAGAGGAGGCGGATGGGAGCCAAAGGGAAAGAGAAATCTGGGAAGATAAAGAGGCAAAGAGACAGATATACAGCAGAGCCCAGAGCAGAGGACCCGTGGAGAGGTGGACCAGAGTTTGGCTGGTAGGAGACGAGGAGGCAGGACCTGATTCTCAGAGGTGGCACAGTGTGTCCCTAACCCCGTACCTCAGCCCTGGGGCTCGGCCCAGCCCCCGTGTCTCCTCCGAGGCTGGCCTCAGCACAGGGTACCTTCTGGGCCGGTGCTCCCTTGGGGGAGCAGGGCGCCAGGCAGGCCTCTCCCGAGGTCCACTCGGCTTCCTCCTGGGCCAGTGAGGAAGCTGCTGGGCCAGGAGCCTTCTCACCCATGGCTGGCCTGCTGGCCCTCCTGTCCTCTGAGGCGCCCAGCACAGCTGCCCCAGCCTCCTCCTGGAATGGGAGGCACTGAGGAAGGGCCCAAGCCCCAGGCCCTTCTCCCAGCCTTCACCTCACCTGCTCCCCCCTCCCCAGTAAGATACCTGGGAGCAAGGTGCTGGGGGCTCCTCTTGGGATCCTTTTGGTATCTCTCTGAGAGGGCTTGCTACGGGGCCTCCAGAGGGCTCTCGAGTTCCATGGGGCTCGGGACACCGGAAGGGAGAGCTGGAGTCTCCAGACCCTGGTGAGGCTGGAGCAAGGGCTGGTCTGGCCTCCAAGCCTGGTCGTGGGGAGGGGGAGGGGCAGGAGACCCTGGCTGGCAGGCAGGCCGCAGCCAGGGCTGGGGCAACAGGAGCTGGAATGGAGTCGGCCGACTCGCCGTGGGGCGACATGGTGCGCACCGCCACCTCGCTGCACACCTGCAGCAGCTGCATCTGGGACAACTCCACCAGCACGCTGCCTGCTGTGGGCGAGGCCACCTCCATGATCTGCAGGGTGGAGGGAGCATAGAATGGGAGACGGAAGCTGAGATGGCCAAGTGTGAGGACACAACAGCTACGACGGTGACTGGCGTTTGCTGGGAGCCGTGCTAGGCCCTTGGCATGCCGTATCTCATTTAACCGGCCTGGCCACAGAGCTTCAGTAGCGAGCGGTTTTTCGAATCCCAATTACCAAAGCGCATGCTCTTAACCAATCTGTTACCTAGTGCCCAAATGCCAGGGACTGGGTGTGGCTGTACTAGGCCGGGGGGACTAGGCCTCTGCGCATGGCAAGAAGAGACCCGCATCCTGCTCTCAGGGTATGGGTGGGCAGAGTCCCTAGGCCATACCTTCTGCCCATCCGCATAAACGGCATAGCCTGTGACCCGCACACCATTGGAGGTGCCAGCAGCATCAATTGTTACTGGGAGCCAGCTGATGATCAGGATTCCAGGGGAGGGTCCTGGCTCAATCTGCACATCCAGGGGGGCATCAGGTGGGCCTGGGAGAAGGGGACACAAGACCCAGTAGTACAGGACACTCACTACCAGAGATAGAGCCCAGCCCACTTTGTCACTTCCCTGAAAACATCAATAGCAATAGTCTTCTCTTCTGCCATCACCCATGGCCGGGCCTCCTGGGTATTACAGACTGTCAATGCCCAAGCCTGCGTACCTGCTGGGAGTGTCGTGAACTGCAGGGTGGCAGTCCGCTGCTCTGGCCTCTCCCAGCCTGGTTCCCAGGATCCTCCAGGTGGGAGCTGAGCCTCCACTCGGGCCTGATAGAGTGTACCAGGCCGCAGGTGGCAGAAGGTGGCCCAGTAGGTGCTGGGGCGGGCAGGGGGGCATTCTTCCCCATTGAGGTAGATGGCATGAGCCAAGTTGCTATTGCTGGGCACCCAGGTGATCTCAGCAGAGGTGGCTGTCAGTCGATGGACCCGTAGCTGGCTAGGTACCACCCCGGCCTGGGCACCCATTGCCAAGCAACAGCGCAGAGGGTCAGAGCTGCCCCAGCTGGTCAGGGCCTGCACAGAGACATGGAGGGACCCAGCCCGCAGGTCCAGGTTCTCAAGCACAGCCTTGGGGGGCGCCCCGGGTCCTAGGGTCTGACGCAGCTCCCCATTCACGCAGATGTGGTAGCCATGTAGCTCCACTCGCTCAGGAGGTGGCTCCCAGGCCAGCACCACGCTGTGGGCCAGCTGCTTGAGGACGGCCAGGTGGCGGGGGTAAGGCACAGCAGGGGGCTCGCCCAGGCCCTCAGGTGGGGGGCTCAGGCTGAGCTCGTCTCCTGCAGCCTCCTCCTCCTTGGATTTGGGCTGGCTGCGTCCCCCGACGCTCTGGCCCCCACTACTGCTGCCACCCCCACCTCCGCTCAGGAAACTGAGTTCAGGGCCTGAACTGTGGGACAAATCCGCCAGCTCCGAAGGGAGGGAGGTCAGGAGGTCGTCGTCAGACACGCGCTCTACAAAATTGGAAGGGACCAGGCCCCTTCGGCCGTCCATGAGCTCCCCTGGCAGAGGGAGGGCAGGGGAGGGGGAGACAGAGAGAACGCAGAGAAAAACCAGTCCAATAAATGCATTTAAGCAACGGTCATTGGGTGATCTTAAGCATTTGATTCAAATCAACGTTTACCTGTCAGCACTTCTAAAAGACAAGAGCGGTCAAGACCTGGGTTAGGGAGCTCCCGTTCATTTTTGTAAGTACGATAACGGTATTGCGCTTATATAGAACAGTGCTTCTTATTCTGCAGAGTATATGAATCACCTGGGGATTCGTTAAAATGTGAATCACCTGGGGATTTGTTAAAAGGCAGAGTCTAATCAGGTCTGGGTGGAGCTGCGATTCTGCGTTTCTAACTAATTCACAGGTGACACTGATGATAAAGGATGTAGGAGAGCCTCTGTGCTCTGAGGAGGTATACGCTGAGGTACATCTAGGTATAAAGTGTCACGTCTCCAACTTGCTTTTCAATTGTTTTTCTTTTTTTCACCTACATGAACAAAATGTGAACAGCGCTTGAATCGAGGTGGTGAATACTTTCATTCTCTAATTCTTCTGTATATTTGACAAGGTGCACACACACACACACAGGCCTGAAGGGTGGGAGCAGGGCCCCCCCCTTAACTTGCCTTTGAGGAAAACAGACAGTTTTGAAGGAAGAGGGAGGCACCACCTGGTCAGGGTAAGGGAAGGAATCTTTATAGACAAGAGACATAACTGCCAGAGAAAAGCATCTCCTGTGGGTTTTGGAGGGGATTAGGTGCAGGCCTGGGTCTGGGAGCATGATTGGCAGTCAGTCTACGCAGCGAGTGAAGGTAAGTCCTGCTCCTTTGTGACAGTTGCCCTGAGCACTTAATGAACACTTGAGGCCATTGTAACATGTGTTGCTGTTTGAGGGATGTCAAGGCAGGGGAAAATTAGGCACACAGCATGTCATATCAATCTAATTTGGGAGAAGGAAAAAGATTCCCAGGAAATGGATGAGCTAGTGACCGCTGTGCCTTCGTGGGAGGCAGGGGAAGCAGAGGGTGGGAGTTGGCAGGTCTGAGCGGCAGGAGGGTGAGTTTCCCCAACACCCTCTTTCTCTCTGGCCAGGAGAGAAAAAAAGGTAAGGAAACTTGGAGAAGAAGCAACAGGGACTTTCAACAAATGAGATCATATAAGCACTATAAGCACTAGAGTGGGTTGAACAGTGGCCTCCAAAAATACGTCAGCATCCTAATCCCTGGATCCTGTGAATGTGACCTGAACTGGAAAAAACATCTTTGATGATGGAATTAAGTTAAGAAGCTTGACATGAGATCATCCCAGATTATCTGAGTGGGTCCCAAATCCAATGATAAGTGTCTGAATAAGAGACTCACAAAGGGAGACACTGAGAGATGAGAAGAGGAAGAGGCAATGTGACAACAGATGCAGAGATTGGAGTGATGTGGCCACAAGCCAAAGAACACCTGGAACTACCAGAAGCTGCAAGGGACAAGGAACAAGTTCTCTGCTAGAGTCTCCAGATGGCGTATGGTCCTTCCAACAGCTTGATTTCAGATTTCTGGCCTCCAGAGATGTGAGAATACATTTCTGCTGTTTTAGGCCACACAGTTGGTGGTAATTTGTTATGGCAGCCCTGGGTAATTAATATAAGCCCTAGTACGAAGGACTGTGACTCTAAAGTCACAGTGGACTTCACACTAAGCAGGTCCAGAGCCCTGAAAGGCTGGTATTAGAGTCAGGCACACACCCCAGTGCTTGTGCCACCGACAGCAGCCTGGGTGGGACCAGCTGCAGATGAAGCAGTCGCTCAACCAAAGCGCGATGAGGAAACGGCATCCTACATCTGGGCATCTACATGCCTTTAATTCTATCCCAGGCCGTGTAGTTCAAATTCTAGTAATTTGTGGTTGGTTAATATTTACGTTTTTGCTGCACCCCCTCCAAAAAAAAGGTGTTAAGCTTTTTTTTTCTTTTCCTCCATAACAAAAACACCCGGTGCCCAGCCAGGGCTACCCCAGGGAGTCTCATCTGCAGGCCCTGCCCTGTCACCCAGTCTCAGTAACAGGTATCTGCCTCAGTTGCCTGACCTCCCCATGGGCACTGGAGAACTGTCCTTAAGCCCACCCCCGGCCTGAGCCTCGACAGCTGCTAACTACTTGCTAACACCCTTTCCTGCGTTCTGAACACCCCCTACACCCAACTGGAGTCCAGTGTCAGATTATGCTACATGCCTGACCTCAGTGTCACCAGACTGAAACACTGCTATACCCTGCCTGCCAGCACAAAAGTGAATTCATCGAAAATTGCCATGTCGCTGTCCCTCACGTGGACTGCGGTAGGCCCTGTCCTGCCCTGCTTGGGGCAGACCTGCAGTCAGACCAGCTGCCCCCTTTCCCAGGACCCTTCCTTCCATTTCCGCATAGGCTGCCAGGTCTCCGTAGCCTTGTAGGTGAGTGTGAAAGTTATGGTGGGCTGCGCATGCAGGGGAGAGGGTATGGATGGGTGGAGGTCTTTGGGGAGAGGAGTTTAAAAGCAGGGGGCTAGCTAGGATGGCCCCCCTTCCTTCCTACCTTCAAAAAAGCCGTCCTCATCCATGCTGCCACAGACATAGATGTACTCGCCAGCAGTAAGTGGGAGCTCTGCCTCTGGATTCTCGTTGGGGCCCTCGAAGGGGTTGTAGCTGTCGGAGGTGGCGCGGCAGAGGACAGTGACTTACGTCCCGTCTCCATGTCCCGCCTCCTCTCCCCAGCACCCTGGGCCTTTCTGGGGACTTGCTAGTCCACCTCTAACCGAGCGGAATGCCCACTGCACCCACCTTGGCCCAACTCGGTTAGGAGGACACGCCCAACTGGGAGCCTTCTACCAACCCCATCATCTCCAGATGCCTCTATCTTGGGCCCCTTCCTCCCGCACACCCCAAATGCTGGGAGGAGGATAGGGTGCGGGGGTGAGAGGCCCACCTGTAGCGTGCTAGGAAGACCTGGATCCTGGCCCCTCCCCTGCTGCCCTCTGGCGCTGCTGGGGGCAGGGAGACGCTGTCTGCCTCCAGTTCCTCCACCTCACTGGCTGTGTCCACCTGAGGGAAAGCAGGAAGGGTCAGTCCTCTGCAGGACGCAGGGCCCATGGTGAAGCAAGCAGGTTTCCTGGCCAAGCCAGTGGCGGTCCCTCTGAGAAGGGAAAGTGAGCACCCAGGGGACAGGTCCCACAGCAATGAGCCCGCTGTTTTCTAACTCAGGTCCTGGACCAGTAGGTCCTAGCAAACCCAGCCGCCCTGGACAGAGGGAGTGGAGACGACTTGGATCCCTCCCGGAGCCCTGACCTCTACTGTACCAGCCCAGGAAATGACCATTTTCCCCATCAGAGAGCAGGCCAGCCACACTGGAATGGGTGGGTGTCCAATGGCAGTCTGCCTCCTTAAGGTAAAAACACAGCAAAGCACTGACAGTATAAAGAGGTGAAAGCAAGGAGGCAGAACGAAGGCTCAGGGCCCACCCTGCCCAGGGCGTCCAGAGCCAGCACTACCACTCTGTCCCACAAGGGGGCAGTAGAGGCCCAGGGCCAGGTTTGACCATTTTCCACACATTTAGACTGGAGGGACGCTCCTGTCCCGTCCCCTCCACTTTCTAAAGTATGGAAGGTTCAGAGGTAGAAGGTGATTAGGTGAGTTGTGAGTGATGCCCAAGAGCCTGGTGATAATAACACCTGCCACATTTAAGCATTTACTGTGTGCTCTGCACTGAGGGAGGCACTTTCCTTACGTTTTTCTCATGTAATCCTCTCACAAGAAACTTACAAGGCAGGTTTTATTAGCTCCAAGGTCCAGACAAGAAAACCACGTCTCAGAAAGGATCTTGCTTAAGACAGAGCTGGGATCCGAATCCCAGAACCTGTGCTCTTTCTCGCACGCCCACCACTTCTGCTACAGACGCTCTCATGAACAGCCTCATTATGTGGATCCCGGTACCCAAGTGTCTCCATCCACCCAGCCCAGGACTCTAGAGCTCCAGAAGGGTGGGCCTGGGTGGTCCCAAGTTAGGGCCTGCAGGCGGGCCCTAAGGGGCAAGATGGCTCCACCCGAGCTCCCTGCCCACCAGGGGGAATCCACAGGCGCTTCTCTTCCAGGGCCTGGTTCCACTTCCCAATAGGGAAGCCTGCACAGGCCAGCGGCCATCCAACTCCCGGGGACCCCAGGGAGGTCAGGGGCTCCTCCCCTACCACTTTGCCAAGGCAGAGCCCAACCCCAGGGCCCTCCCCAGCACTGACCTCAGGTGTAGGGCATGACTTGGGGCTGTTGTGGATGGACTCAGAGCGGGAGGAGTTGGAGAGAGACTCTGCCTTCTTGGCTGTTCTTCGAGGGACCCCAGCAAGGGTGTCAGGGGCAGGCTCAGAAAACCTTGGGGTGCAGCGTCCTGGGGATCCCGGCGGGAGGTCAAGATCTAAAGAGATGGCACATGGGTGTGGGGTCCCCGAGGAGGGATCAGGGACTAAGGGGTCAAGCTGCTTGGATTATGGGGGTCAGGCCCTCCATAGTTGGGTTTCTTCACAAGAAGGGCAATCTTTGGGGAAAATTTACTAAGATGAGAGGGACGATATTTACATGTATTATTTCAGAGAGCAGCTTGATGAGGTGCACCGAGTTATTCCTTTCTTACAGCTTAGGACACCACAGTCCCCATAGGTTTAGCAGCAAGTTCAAGATTACATGGACTACTGAGTGAGTGGAGCTGGGACCACCAGGTCTGACCGACACCTGGCCCCAGCTATTCACAAGCCCGTACTGCCTGCTACTGAGTCCTAGAGCCCAAATCCCAACCATGACCACAGAGGTCTTATTGGAGGGAAGTAGCAGTGGTCTGAGAGAACCTGGGCCAAACCCCGCGACAGCCACTCCAGACCCCGCGACAGCCACTCCAGATGTGGCTGTAGCTTGCTGTGTGGCTGCGGGTGAGTTGCTAGACTTCTCTGACCCTGAGCTATCTTATCTATACAAAATTCCCAAGCCTGGGAATTCCAGGCTAATGTCATTGGGGGGTCCACCTTACCTTTGGGGCCGGATCCCCGGCAGGGCTGGGGAATAGAGCAGCAACAGGGGGGTGGTGGGTGGTCCCCGAGGGTACTGCAGCCCAGGGCCGAAGTGAGCAGATCCAAGGGCCCAGGGTGCAGGCGGAAGGCCTGGAGTTCCTGCGCCAAGAGGCTGAAGCGCTCTGTTTGGCTGCGGCACTGCTCCTCAAGCTCTCGAACCCGGACCTGAGCCGAGACCTGCTCTGAGCCACCAGGCCTGGCAAGGCTGCCCAGTCCCAGTCTATGCCATCTCCACATGGCCCCGCACAGGGCTTCAGGCCACAGTGCCCAGCCTCTAGGCCTGGGCACCAACCCCAGGCCTGGCTGCCCCATTGCGCTTAGCGGCATCTGAGCTGAGGGTGAAGGGCTGGAGCTGTGGCACACCTTCGCGCCCATCTCTCCCCCAGAGAAGGGCCGGGGCCTGCCTCAGGCTCAGCGCACCCTCACACCCCAGACACTGGCGCTTCCTGCTTCTGGCTGCTTTCTAGGCCAAAAGGGATGGCTCCCACCCCCATCGCTGCTACCAGTATCACCTCAGTTTTCTCGGCTCCGCTGCTTGTCACCCTCCCACAGTCAGTGACCCAAATCCCTGCCCTCTAGAGGTCCCCAGAGAGATCACACAGAGGAGCTAGGGATATCCGGTGACAAGAATGAGCCAGCTCTCAAGATGTTTTCGTCAGGTATCCCGAGCCCCAACGTCAGGGTCTCTCCCCCGACCAATGTCCAGAAGATCATGGGTTAGGCTGGTGAGGAGCCTGCTCACGGGCAGAGTGGCTGGGTTTTAAGGGAGGGAAGGCCCCACGTGTGCTGGGTGTAGTGGCAGGTCGGGGACGAGGAGGTGGCCCATATGTCCTGTGGGAACCCCAGCCCATCTACGGACCCTCAGTTCTATTCCCAGCCACTCCCTTCTCTGCCGGACATGAGAAGTGGGCCCACTTGGACCTGAGGGAGAAAAGGCAGCTCAGTGGGCCTGGAGGTGGGGAGGGGTTACCCCAGGGTGATGGGGCGTTAGGAGGCTGTACCTGCATGGAATCCAGGGTAGACTGTGGCAGGAAAGGAAAGCACAGAGGATAGATTAGACCTGAGACCTGTGGGTCATTACTCAGAGAGGGCGGTTGGGAGAGAGGGGCCTGAGTGGACCCCTCTGGTCAGCTCCCTGGACTGACTGAGCTATTCCTAAATCGAAAGATGTTTCAAGGTGAATGCAGCCTTTGGGGTGGGTGGTAATTAGAGACTGCTGCCACCAGACCCAGGAGCCCCTGCTTGGCTGTGCCGCAGCCTGAGGAACGGGCCAATGGTGCAAGGGATTCTCTGGGCCCTTCCTGCAACCCCCACCCCCACCCCCGGCACACAGCCTGTTCCAGCTCTCTCCGAGCTTCCCCTGCCTCCCCTTAGGCTGGTGTTGCCGGCAGCCATCTCCAGGGACCTACCTCCAGCAGCTGCACGGCACCTTCATGTTCCCTCTTGGCTTCTGCCTGGGCCTACAGGTGGGAGGAGGCAAAATGCTGGAGGGGAAGGATGAGGAATGGTGGTGGGGTACAGGGAGATGGAAGGGAGGGTAGGGAGGTCGAAGGGCGGGCAGAAAGAGGGGGAAGGCAAGGGGAGAGGAAGGAGGAAGGGGGACTAGGAAGGGGGAAGCTGAGAATCCCTCCCTCCCAAGCTCCCACGCCTGAACCATACCTTAGGCCAGAGGCGACAGGGCCAAGGAGAGGTGGGGCCTGACGCTGCTTTTCTCTTTCGGGGACGCCCACCCTTTGGTTTCTCTCCTGTCTCTCTGGGCACGCCCTCTCAGCCTCTTTCTCCTGCTCCTCTTTGAATGTTGGGGTGCTGCTGGGCCTACTTCATACTCTTCACTCTCCCCCAAGAGACCCCTCTAGTCACATGACTAGACACACTGTTGACTCCAAAACGCATCTTCAAGGCCAGATTTCCTACGACTCCAGACGCACAGACCCAACTGCTTGTGGATATCTCTGCTTGAGTATCTAATGCAGAGCCCAGTCTTGGCCAAAACAGAACCCAGAACCCAGGCTTCCCTACTCCTCAAGTCTGTTAGCCCTCCGTCCCTCACCTCCTGGGGAGTGAAAGGACCCACCCTTTATCAGGGTTTACTTAGCCAATGGGTAACAGAGTGGGAGCTGTCATCCCATGACTGGAATCCATGGAGTCTTGCTGACTCTATCTCCAAAATATACTTCGACTGCATCCACTGTTCCCACCATCACTGCCTGTGCCCTTGTCCAGATGGACATCATCAGGTGTGGCAACAGCCCCGACACCCTATGGCGCTGTTTCCACGCCCACTCCCCCAGTCCCCTTTCCACAGCACTGCCAACATCACCTTCTAAAATGATGAAATCAGATCATGCTACTCCCTACTTGGGACCTCTCAAAAGCTTCCAACCACTCAGAGAGCAAAATATGCAAACTTCTTCGACAGCCCTGAATGCCCGAGGCGGTCTGGCTCTGGCCTGTTCCTGCCGTTCTGTCCGTCTTACTGCACTCTAGCCTCTCTGGTCTGGATCCCAGCCTCTTTCCTGCCACAGGGCATTTGCACTTCTAGTCCCCTATCTGGAGTGCTCTTTAGCTGGCCCCTTCTTGACCTCGAGGTATTAAAACCTTCCCTGCTGACCTCTCTAAAGGGGCCCCTCACCCCATCCCAGTGACTCTGTCACATCACCCTGTTCACCGTTCCCGCATTGCGCTCATCCGCATTGCACTCGGCAGTGACTGAGATCATCTCGATCACATATCTTACTTCCTGATTGGTCAGGGACCTGCTCCTTGCCCACCACTCTCCCCCAGAGCCTGGCACACAGTGGGTGCTCAGTAAATGCTCGCTGGATGAGTGGATGACTAAGCTGCGGTCCAGCAGCCCGCCATCTTTCCATCACTCATGCCCCCTGGACACCCCATCCCCACCTGCTGCAGCCTCCGGACCTCCTCCTGCTTCTCCTGAAGGCTGAGCCGAGCCTGTTCATGCTCGACCTCCAGCTGCTGCCGCCTCTGGGCCACCTCCCGCATGTGCTGAAATACAAGACCCTGGGTCAAGGCCAGAGCCCCACTCCACCATTTTTGCAGAAGATCTGAGATGAGGGAGCCTCAGATACCATGTGTCCCGGATACCCTCTGTTAAAAAGAGAGCTAAGGCAAGAGACGGATAGGGTCTGGTGGCTCCAGGACTGGGCCTCAGACCCCAGTGCTCCACAAAGGGCATATTCTACTGTTCCACTCTCCCCCTGCGCCAGGAACGAGTACCATCCCCCCGCCCCACCAGCACAGTCCTCTCACCTTCAGCACTTGCTCCAGGCTCTCCAGCTTGCTCTGCAGGCCCTGGCTCTTGCGAAGGGCAGAGTCCCTCTCTTGCTTTACCCCCAGGAGCTGGCCCCTCAACTCTGCATTTTCCCACTCCACCTGGAGCGGGGGAGTGGCAGGAAGCAGAGTATGTGAGCCTTGTCAAACCAGCTCCTTCACCAGGGGGAACGGTACCCTTCATACTCCAGCTGAGTTCGGGGTGGGCGGGGGGACGGGGCGGAGGAGACAGCCCCTCGCCAGGGACCAGGGCTCCAGCAAGATCCCAGGCTGCACAGCACCTGGGCAGAGCGGCTACCTGCTCCTTCTGCGTGGCTCTCCCACTGAGCCGAGAGTTTTCGTCCACGAGACGGGCATTCTCATTCTGGGCTTCTCTCAGCTGCAGTTCCTGAGAGACCAGAGGAGCTCTGGGGACAGGGCCTGGCACCCACATTCCTCCTCTTCCCCACACAGAGGACCCTTCCTCCCCCCACCTGGGGCCTGCATCTGCCAGGAAAGGAGAGCCCCTCAGCACAGGAGGGAACGTGTGTTCTTGAGGGCAAGAGGGATGAAGGCAGAGCTGAGGGGGAGCCCGCCCCCCGGCTGGCCTGGGGGAACAGGGGAGCTGGCTTCTGGGAGGCCGC
Organism: Mormoops blainvillei; assembly: GCA_004026545.1. Classification (NCBI taxonomy): domain Eukaryota; kingdom Metazoa; phylum Chordata; class Mammalia; order Chiroptera; family Mormoopidae; genus Mormoops; species Mormoops blainvillei. The sequence continues at coordinate 38,955 of PVJD01003258.1, read as the reverse complement.
CCAGAGCTCACCAGCTCCTCACACCGCCTCTGCTTCTTTCGGGCTTCCTGCTCCAGGCTCTCGCATTTCTTCCGCTTCTTGCTAAGCTCTGACTCCTGTGGGGTCAGAACCAAGGGCTCCTTATATGGGAAGGCAGGGCTGCCCAGAACAGGTGTCCTCCAGCCCTTGACCTGGGACTTACCAGCTGCTGCACCCTCTGTTGTTTCTCTGGCTCCCCTAGCACCGCGGGCGGGTTTTCCACATCCTCCTGGGGAGTAGCCTGGAAATGCCCAGGGCAGAAGCCTGGCACCTGAGAACAGGGCCCCAAGGCAGCCTGCTCCCAGCCCGTCCGGTCCATGGGAGGTTCCCACCCCACCTCACAGTCAGCAAAGAGATCCCTGACCAGGAGGAGGGGGAGCCCGTCTCCCCACCCCCTCCCATCAATGCCAGCTGATGTGGAAGTGCAGAGGCCGCACCCCTGTGTCCTCCAGACATACTGTTTTGAGATCCTGAGACCCATGTGTGCCCTGGGAGATGGGTCCCTTATCCAGGCCAAAGCTTTCCCTTTTTAGCTTCTTCCAGAAGCAGCCCTGTTCTGCACTCAATAACTGTCCTGGTGTCCTTCAGTGACTGGCAGAGAACTAGGCGGCCACCTGGGTCCCCAGGGATGTGGTGTTCCCAGAGCTGGGGGTTCTGGATCATCCGGATCTGGGCTTGGCCTAGAGCCATGCACACCTGGCCGGGTCCTCCTAAAGCCTCCCCCACTCCCCGAAGCCCACCCTGTGGCACCTCCCATTTATCCGTGCAAACTCTGGGGGAGGGCAGGTCTTGATGGAAGGTGCATCTCCCTTCCTGAGCCAGGCAGACGGGCAAACTCTAAGCAAGAAGCGCCCCACACCCTGCGGCCTTGGTTGCTATGGTGCCCCTTCTCCCACCCCACTTCCCAGAAGGATGTGGACATAGGTGTTGCCCAAAGAGAGAGGATGGTGAGGAACCAGACCTCTAAGTTCTGCAGATCCGGAGTGGGGTCCCTAGCCTTCGCGACAGGGGCTGTCGAAGCCCGGCGCCCAGCGAGGGTCGCCCATACCTGGAGCCGGGGAGGACGCACCGCCGCCCGCGGTAATCGGGGCCAGGCCGGGCCGACCAGGCAGGCGCTGAAGGGGGCGTCCCCGTGCTACTGCGGCGGCGGGAGGCGGCGGCTCAGGCTGGGCCGCGGGCGGCTGCCAGGGCAACCAGGGATTTGCTGCCGGGCCGTACCACTCGCTGCGCGGCAGGGGCGGCAGGAGCGGCAGGGAGGGCACCACGGGGCGCTCGCCTGCAGGGGGCGGACCCCGAACTCCCCGGAGCGGGCACGAGCACTGGGAGGCTGGACCAGGCGGGGTCGAGAAAGCTCCCCAGCCCGTGGAGTGCGCACGCCACCACCGGGTCCTCGGGGTTCTGAGCACGCGTTTCAGGAGATCCCGGAGCCACCGCCCCCCATCTACACACACCCACACACCTGCCCTAGTGCCGGCGCTCACCTCTCCCGGGGCCCTGGAGGTGGGCGCTCCTGCTCTGACCCGGCCAGTGGGGCCCCGGGGCCGGACCGGCAGGGACGGCTCCTGCTGGTTGCGCAGGGCGATCTGCCTTTGCAGCCGCAGTACCTCCCGCTGGGACTCGCGCAGCAGCCGGTCGAAGTCCCTCACGTGGAGCCACTGGGGGCCCTCCTGGGTTGGGGCACAGGGAGGGGAGTTTGGCCTAAACCCCTGCCCGCCCCACGTCATCCCCTTGCTAGAGGGACTCCGATGCGCGGGAAGGTGCACATCCTCCCCTGCATATATGCCTTGGTCTTAGGTGCGTGCGTGTATGTTGTGGCTAGCCCGTGTGCAGACATACACAGTAACTCATTTAAGGAGCACTCGCGGTGTGCCCGGTACTGTGCTAAACGCCTTGTGAGCATTGCTTCACGCAAGTTTAGGTATGTGTGGATTCGTACAACCAGACCCACTGGCATACGCCTGAAGCCAGGAGCACAGTAATTCCCAGGTCTGGGACGGATGGCTCCGCCCCCTTCAGTTCAAGCTTCTCCCCGCTCCCACCTGGGCCGTTGCCAGGGGAACCTACTCCCCAGCAGCCTCCACCTTCCCGCTTCATTTGCATCTCATTAACATCTCAGTCCAAGTCCCACAAGCCAGGCAGGTGGCCCAACGTAGGGATGAGCTCGATGGGGTGACCAGGGCCTCCTCGCACCTTGCCTGCCAGGGTGAGCCTGGCCTGCAGCTCCCTGCACTCCCGCTGCAAAGCAGCAATCTGCTTGTCCTTGGCCAGCAGGGCGCTGGCCGTCTCACTGAGGTCCCGGGTTCGCTGGCGGGCCAGGGCCTTCCTGCACAACTCCAAGCTGGCCCCTGGATGGGGCACAGGGGCACTCACCTGGCCGGAGAAGGGGTAAGGCCAATGGTCATCTGAGGGCTGGGGCACTTCTCCCACTCCCAGCTCCTCCCAAAGGAGGGGTCAGGATGAAAGCCTAGAAGTGTGGCCTCCTGCTTTTACCCTGTGTCTGGGGCCTCAGCAGACCAATAGTCTCATTGGACCCCCTCCCAGCAATCCTCGAGCGGAGCTGACAGGGTTAACCCCACATCCTAATTTAAGCCCAAAGGCTGCTGCTAAGTTAGGGCTGCCACTGTGATGGGTCTTCATCCCTGCCCCCACAGGCTCTGCACCCAGAGATGAGCTCAGCAGGAGGCTGTAGCCAGCACCAGCACGTGGTAATCCAGAATCCTGCTCTCTGCCTGCCCAGAAGCTCCCCGCCCAGCCCTTCCCTCCCTCCTGTAGCTCCAGAAATCCTCAGCCTCCTAACCGGGCCAGCCCACGCTTGCCCTTCCTACACTTTGGCCCCTGACTTCCTGCTTTCCTGGGGACTAAGAGTCCATGACTCCCAAACCCCACCTGTCAGGCCCAGCCCTGGCTTCCCTCTTTTCCTGGTCACACAGCCTTCATCCAGTGGCCTCCAGTCCTCACCACCTTCAGGTTAGTCTCCTGCAGCTTCCGGGCCCTCTCCTCCAGGCGCTTGGCAATGACGGCCAGCTCAGCGTTCTTTCGCTTCAGCCTCCGAACTTTCTCCTCTGTCTCCGGGAAGCTGCTTTTCCTCTGACAAGGGGTCAGCCAGAAAGGGGCATGTGGGAAGCACCCCGCAGACCCAACAATCCTAACTGCCCAGGCCTTGGACAAAAGCCCTGGGCTCAGAGCGTGGTCCTTGGCAACTCTAGATAAGGGTTCATTCACCCTCTCTGGGTCAGGGATCCTGTCACCTCCGTGTGGCCCCCTCTGGGAGAGATGGACATGGGATGAGGAGGAGGATGAAGAGGCAGAAGGAGAGAATGCCTGAGGCTGCCATCCCCCAGCTCCAACCGGGACCCAGGACTCGCCTTCCAAGCCTCACCAGCAGCTGGTTTTCCTCCTTAAGGGTGGCACAGCGCTGCTGCAGCTCCCCCAGGGCCCTCAGCAGCTCCAGATGGGGCCTGTCCCCGAAGCCCAGGTCCAGCTTGCCCTGGCATGGGAAAGGACAGGGCACAGGGCCTCAGGAAGTCACCCTACCTAGTCAGAGCTCTCCCGCCATGGTCCAAGGAGACATGGAGACAAGAAGAGTCTCCCCCACATCTCAGGCCCTCAGAGTGCAGCACAGGAGGTCCAGGAGAGGGAACTCTCTAGTCCTCCCTGCCCATACTGTCATCCCCAACCCTGGGACCCTCTCTGGTAGTCCCCAGTTCTTCCCATCCCTGCTCATCTCCTCCTGGAAAACGCCAGCTCGAGCTCCCATCTCTACCCTTCCAGGCTCCATGGCCCCTGAGTCCCCTCCCCCAAAGTCCCGCTCCCTCCATCTTCTACAGGAGGCTGCACACACCCATCCCAAACCTTGTCCTCCCTGGCGCAGCCCAGCACTGAGCCCCCTCCCGTGAATCTGCTTCCCCTGCCCTCTGATTCCACCATAAGCCTCCACATACCCCAGTATCCTCCAGCCCCCAAGGACAGAGTCTCATGGAGGAGACACAGATAGACAGACCGTCAGAGAGAGACTAACAGAGGGAAGGGGTAGGGGCAGGACCAGATGTAGACAGGCAGGCAGAGAATGAGAAGGACAGACAGATGGCAAAAAATGGAGCCACTGAGCCTCCTGCCCGAAGAAGGGAGGGCAGATAGTGACAGAATTGGACTCACGGACAGAGACGGGCCAGGAGGGGAGAGATGGGCAGCCAGGTTGCATATCATGCCTCGGCTGGAGGGCCTGAGGAGAGGCCCCCCCCACCCCCACCTCTCAGACCAAGCCCTCCACGACCCCCTTACCTTATGGAAAGCCTCCACCTCCTCGTCCTCCAGTTTTGGGCAGCTGGGTCCGGAGCTCGCTGCTTGTTGCCCCAGGCTGAGCAGCCCAGTTTCTGTTCCTTCGGGGTGAATGGCCCCTACAGCCCCAGAGCTCTGGGCTCCCTCGGGCTCGAAGCTCTCCAAAGGCCTCGGTTCTCCAACCTGCAGAGCTGCCGGAGTCACGGCAGTGCTTGGGGCTGCGCCTCCAGGTTCGCCCCCCTGGCCCGGAGTCCAGCTCTTCCAGGTGGGAAGTGCCCATGGTTCCATGGCTCCTGGGTCCCCCGGCCGAGGGAGGGGTGTCAGTTGCTCCATGGTGCTGCCAAGGGGCCCCGGGACCCGGGCCGGGGGACATCACCCAGCGAAGTGGAGGGGTTGGTGAGGGTCATGCCAGACCAGACCCTTTCCTCTCAGAGCTCTTGGCTTCACCGGGGCTCCATCCACGGTTGGCCGAGTTCTTCCTCACCCACAAAGGAGGCTGTGGGAGTCAGGGCTGCCACGGCTAGAGCGGGGGCTACGTGAGCTATGTCTGTCCGTGGCTGTGTGTATGCGAGGGTGTCCCCGTGGGGGCTGGGAAGATGTGCAGAGGCCACCGACAGCAGAGCCTGGGTGAGAGCGTGCGTGTGTCTCCAGGTCTGTCTGTTCAGGTCAGCACTGGCTTATGTGTGTTCGGAGGATGGTGCCCCTACTGTGTGCGTTGGAGGGTAGTGGTTCTGGGTGTCACTGTCTGTGCCTGTTTCGGAGTTACCAGTTGTTTCTGTGTGTGTGTGTGGGTGTCTGTATTGCAGGGCTGTGGCGTGTGATGCTGTCACTGGTTGTATCTGAGCATCTCAGTGTTGTGCCGCTGCGTGCATCGGTGTCATTGTGTGTCCGTCAGCGTCTGTGAGTCTGGCCATCCATCACAACCCCTCAGCCTGGCTAGGGTCCGCAGCCTGCTGGGGTGATCCCCAATGGTCCGATGTGGTCCTTTATCTTCTGCTCCGCTCTCCGGGGCTGCTCGCTAGCTGGATAGCTTGCTGGGTGGCCGGGGCTGGTCCTAAGGAGGCCTGGGTCGGTGGGCTGCTTGCCTCATAGTCTCTGTCCCTGCTGGCCTCAGCTCTGGGGACTGCAGGGGTCTCCTACAGTCCCGGAACCCCGAGATGGTGGGTGCAAAGGAGGCTGAGCCTTAGAATCTGGGGGGTGAGCAGGGGAGAGCCAGCCCTCCCCTCCCCTCCCCCTCCTCTCCCGCCCACCAATAGGAAGTCAGCTGCTGGTTTCCATGGTGATGGCGCTGGACTGGTGGGCTGGACCGGCAGGCAGGGTCGGGACTGGGGGAAGAGCAGGTTCCTCACAGGACCCCGGCCCAATGCCCCCTACATGTGGCCCCCACACCCTTCCATACCTTCTGGGGTACAGAGGCAAGGAGACTGCTGGCGGTCCTCCCCACATCAGTCCCAGCCCCAGACTGTAAAGACAGAGAGAGGAGGTGGTATGACAGACCGCGAGCCAGCCATGGAGAAGGACAGGAATAGAAAAAATGGGATTTGAGATGAAACAAACAGAAACAGAAATTAAGAAAACGAAAACAGGAAGACAGAAGCAAAGAGAAAGAGGTAGAAATAGGCCGAGAGAATTACTTCAGCTTCCTCCTGGCAGAGTGCATTTTGGGGGCAACCTGGCCATCTCTGGCCAGTGGAGGAGGTCACACGGTCTGTTGGGCTGGCTTTGCCCCACACGGTCCGAAAGTTCATCTTCTGTCTAACCATAGACCTTCATGTTTTGGGAAAATGGCTTTTTGGGACAAGGACATGGGAACTCCCCCGCCCACAAGTCGGCCAGTACATGGGACAGGAGCCTAGATGGAGTCCTCAGAGACAAGGGTGTAGGGAGAGGCCTCAGGGAGGCTGCCCCTGTCCCCTCTGGACCTGGGACTCAGTCCATCTGCACACAAGCCAGTCTCAGCCAAAGTCCGGGCCCTCTTGTGGCATCCTGGGGAATAGCAGCCACCGTAATGAACCACGGAGACCCTAACCTCAGGCCCCAGCCAGGCCAGGGGCACTGGAAGTGGGGGTGGGGTGCCTGGGGAGGCGGTGCCGTTCTCACTCCCTTAACGTAGTGTGTGGATTAATATGTGCACTGCTGCGTGCTGTGTTGCTGATGTTTATGTCAGTATAAATGCATGTCATTATGTGCATGCAGGTGTATAGTAGGCAAGCATAGAATAAACATGGACTTATCTCCGTATATGTGTGTGGGGCCATGGAGTTATATATGTACAACAGGTGTATGTATATGTATATTATCCTGTGTCTATGGGTCTCATTGAGTATGCATGTTTCTGTGTATGCCCTTGCATATGTTTATTTGCCACAGTGTCTGTATTTTTATGTGCATATGGGGCTATGATTGTGTGAGCATATAAATGATAACACATATGTCATAAATGTGTATATGGATACCATTATATGACATTGCACAAGATGTAATGACAAGTCTCATATAGTCATGTAAATAAATATGTGTAATGGCATACAATGACATGGTTTTATTTTTGTCTGCATATATAGGTATATATTACCATGCATCTATCATACATTCATACCATGTACAACTGTGTCACTCTGTGTGTGCAACTGGATTCAATGTGCTTACATGAATGTCACTATATGTGTATTTATATGCTCTTCTGCTTGTGACATACACACTCACGTTTCTATCATTAGATGTGTGTGCACTATTGAATGTGTATGTGTCCTGAGTGTGCCTATATCCCTGCGTGTCATGACATGTGTTTCGTGCCAGTCATGTCACCTGCGTATATGTCACTGTACACATGTGTTGATAGCATACGTGTACGGGGCCCCTGTGTGTAAATGCACATGAATGCCGGGGTGTGTTCTTTGTATATATTAGTATCTGATGCTTTGTGTGTTTGTGTGTGTCTGATTCTTATATTACCCAGGACCCCCAGGCATTTTTCGATTAGAGCTGGAGGTAAGCACCTCTCAGTTTAGGGGTGTGGAAAGCAAGTGGAGGGTGGGGCAGCGCTAGAGCTAGGTTAAAAGTGGGGAGGGCCCCTCCTAACCCTGCCCCTCCATGTCCTGTCCCCTTTACTCAGTTCGTAGGGAGGTCTCATCCCAGGCCCCTCGTTTCTCTGCCAGCTGCAGCCTGGCAGGCCCTGAGCTCTTTTCTGGTCTCATAAGTGGGCAAGCTCATTGCTCCCAGTCCCCCTGCGCACCCACCCATCTATGTACCTGCTAGGTCCTTTCATCTACCCCTTCCCATCCAACCCCCAACAACAGAGTCTCAGACAAAAGAGAAGCAGAGTCCATCGTTTATTAAACCAGTTTGAGGTCCCAGGCCACCCTGAAACCAAGTTTGACCACCCTTCATTACCCTCCATCTCCCTCCATCTACCCTCCTTTCCCGCCTCTTCTTCGTCCTGGCGTCTGTCCACTTGCGGTTGGCCCACACCGCATCGGGCCCCGATGTCTAGCCCTCCCGAACACTGGGCACCACAGGAGCTGAAGTGGCATTTCCCCAGTTGGCCAGAACGAGGAAGACAGTGCCATGGGTGACAACGGAGGCCTTTCGGGGCTCTGGGCAGGGTGAGGAGGGTGCTGTGGGGCTCACCTGTCACACACGGTGTTGCGCGCGGAGGAAAACGGCGGCAGGCGGCAGCCGAGGCGTGGTCTCCGAAGCCCACAGTACACTCATCCATAAAGTAGGAAACACTACACCCTCCAGTGCTGTTAGTAGTGCTTTCTACTTTATGGGTGACTGCACTGTCTGTCTGTCCGTCTGTAGGTGCTCTTCAGGCCGCCTGCTCCTCCTCCTGACTCCTGTTTGGAAAGTCCTCAACCTTCCCCGGCCCTCCTCATGGCTTTCCTAAGACCCCTCCACCTAGCTGTGTGGCCCCCAGAGGGCCCGCCCTGGGCCTGTGGGCGGTGACTCAGCATGGCGCCAGACCTTGCCTCCTCTACCTCCCTCCCCCACTTCCTCTTTGGTTCCCTCTTCCCTTCCCTCTAGGGCTCCACCCCATCCCCCCACTTTCAGGGGCACTCAGGTAGAGACGACCACTACTCATCGCGTCTCACCCCAGTCCCCAGTTCTAATCCCCCATCCCAGCCACACTACTGGAGTCCAGCTGAGGCAGCCACAGCCTCCTCCCATCAAGACCTCAGTCCCCAGCCTCCTTCCCTCAAGGCCTCGGCCTGCAACCTCCTCACCAGCCCAAGGCCCCAACTCCTTCACTGTTCAGTAGCTCTCCAGGCCGGAGCCCAAGGCCATTGCAACAGAGACGGCGGCCATGTTGGGTGGAGGGAGATGCTTAAGCCCTCTCGCTGATACCAAGTCCCGCTTTTTAGCCTCTACCCACTCTCTGCCATCGCCCCCTACTTTCTTGTCTCTTTATTTTTTAATCCTCACCTGAGTATATTTTTTATTACCAATTTTTAGAGAGAAAGAGGAAAAGAGAGAGAGAGAGAGAGAAACATTGATGTGAGAGAGAAACATCAATCCTCCCATATGTGCCCCAACCAGGGATCAAACCCACAATCTAGGTACGTGCCCTGAACCAGCAACCCTTTGTTGCATGGGATGACGCTCCAGCCAACCGAGCCACCTGGCCAGGACACTCTTGTCCCCTGAAGGTTTGAATCCCTCTCTCCCGGGCTGGACACCAGAGGCCGTTTTACCTTCCTTGTCCAGAGGCACATCAGGGCCCAGGGTTTCAAGGAGCTGTCCCACCATGAAGGCGGCAGGTCCGCGCGTTATCGCACCTCTTTGTCTAAAGCTTTGCTGGTAAACCTTGGCACCCAAGCTCCTGACGCTCCTCCCGAAATCGTCTCCACCCAGGGCCTGCAGCCCAAGCCCCTCATCGTCCCTTGAGGCCTAGAGCCGAGGAGCCCCAGTTGGGGCTGAAGTGAAAGTTCTGACCTTACCTGATGTTGCAGGGCTGAGAGGAGCAAGCCCTGTGCTCCAGGCTCTCAAGTGGGGTTCCCTTCAGGGAGGGCAGGGCTTATAACCCCAAGGCCACGTGGGCCAGATCTCAGGGCGCCCAACGGTCTTGGAGCCCGCCCCCACACTGCATCAGAGATTAGTGTGCCCTTCCCCTCCCAGGGGAGGACAGACTGACAGGAAACCAGAGAAAAGGCTGGGTATTGGCAGGAGGGGGGCTGAAGAGACGATCTCACACACCGCCACAGTGGGCAGGTGGCTTCCGGGACCCCAGGCCTGCCCTCCCCTCCCACCCCCACCCAGCATCAGCTCCATGGTTCAAGAGCCTGGGGCTTCTGTCAGGGCCCTCAGTGAGTGCACAACACACAAAGTTCAGAATTTCAGCACGACATAATGACCTTTTTCTCTGAGCCCCACCCCCACTGACCCCAACCCAGCAAACTCCCTTCCCTTCAGGACAGCAGTGGCATTCAGACAAAGCTGTGGCTCCTGTCTACATGCTGCCCAGAAAGGGCACAGAGGAACAGGTGCAGAAGGGGGTCTGGGCCAGCACGTCACAGTGCCATCCAGGCCACCAGTTGCCCAGCGGTGCTCCACAAAACCACCCCTCTCCCAGCCCCAACCTGCACCTTCAACACAGCATGGGGGTCACACTTGGGTCAGGTGGGCCTGTTAGCCCCGGACTGGGAGTTCAGGCTTCCCTTGGGGCCTGTAGGGATACGGGAGCAGGGCAGAGCAGTGGTGAGGACCTGGGTCTCAGGCAGGGCATGGGTGTCATTGGGCTCAGAGGAGTGGAGGGAAAAAGTCTCTGAAGGAAGGTTCTGGCAGTCACCGGATGTGGGCACGGGGCCCGCCCACCTGCACACCACCCCCGCTTTCCCCATGGGGAAGGCAGGAAGCTACCCATCCCAGGGTCCCTGGCTGGGGGAGGGGAACAGCGCGTGGGTATGGAGGGCAGAGGACCAGGTTAGCCTGGGTGTAGGCCACGCATTTTCCCCAAGGTTCTCCAAGCCTCTCAATGTGTTTCACTCTGGAATCAAGAGGAATAGATTAGGGGTGGAGGTGGGTAGGAGTGGACAGGGAACACCCAGATTCCTCCCCAGAAGGCCATGGGCTTCTTCTCTGGGTCCCCCATTCAGGGGCAGGCCCACACAGACTTGAGGGGGCTCTCAGAGTTGAGGCCCAGAGGAAGATTGTTATGGGGCGGGGACAGCAGGGAGGGAGATGGCCTGTCATCCTTTCCTTCAGGAAGGGCACCCCTCAACCTGAAAAATTGTCATCCATTCCCAGGATGCTTCACCCGCTAGGGCCTGAAGAGACAGTGGTGAGGAGGTGGCCAGAAATGGGACAGTGCTCCTTTAACGGACCACCGCTGCTTCAGACCCTGGGTGGAGGGGAAGTGGCTGCCCCAGGCGATAAGAGGATAAGACTATCAAAATGGTGCAGTAACCTGGGTTCCTAGACCCCCACCCGTCAAGGCCCCTCCTCCTACAGCATCTTGTCCCCCACCTTCTGCCTACTACTCCTCCATGGCCACCGCCTCAGAGGTGTTCTGTCCCAACAGAGGGGAGTTCACAGGCTGGGAGCCAGGAGGCCTGGTGTCGGGGCCCAGCTTTGCCACAGACCCCTCAGCCAGCGACCGGCCACAAATCAGACCCGAGGCTCCTTCCGAGGGACGCACGCACCCTCAGGAGGCTCCCACATAGCCCCTCTCCTGTCCTGCTCTCCTGTGACAGCAGAGCCTGCTTTTCCTCTGCGTCCTCAGGGCCCAAGGCCAAATACCGCCACTGATTTTTAAAATTATTTATTTATTTTAATTTTTGGAGGAGATGAAGTCCCAGCCTCTCCACCCACAGAGCTTCTGAGGATATGAAGTTTCTGGAGGGGCTGTGGGAGAAAACAGATGAAAATGAGGGGGCACTCAGGTCTTGGCACGCTGGAATTCTCCCTCAGTGCAGTGATGACTCCCAGCTCTTCTAGGCCTCAAACCAGGAGAAACGGGACAGGGCCAGAGACAAATCAAGGAGGAGGAAGGGGCATGGTCAGAGATAAGGACACAAGACAATAAGAACCATCCCACTGAGTGGAACAGGAGTACTGGACTGGAAGCCCTGCTCCAGGCTGGCACAGCCCATAGCTGTGGCCTGTGTGACTGACCAACAGGAAGACCGCGCACACACACACACACACACATGGCCCAAAAGCCCCAAAAGATTCACAGTCTCCTTTCCAGAGAGGTAGAGTAGGTGCAGAGCCACACAGACACCCTGGGGGTGGCACCCCAGCTCAGGCCTGCAGATACACCTGGCAGAAGGCCTGCCACACACTCCTGGACACACCTGCCTCCTCCCAGAAACACCCGGGAAGGTTCGCTTGGGAGTCTGAGTCCAGTGTTTGGAAGGGTGCCTGGGGAGAGTTGGGGATGTCTTCAGAACACAGGCACAGTTTTGAGAGAGGTGTGACCTCCCACTCCTGCCTCAAAGCCACTGGCTGCCTGTGTTCCCCCGGATGAGAGAAACTAAACAAACACTTGACAATGGCCAGTGGTTGATAGAGGAGGTGGCTGAGAGAGGATGCCTCTCTTGGTAGAGGAGTTAGTTCAGGTTGCCTTGTCAAACTCCACCCCTTGGCAGTAGGTCTGGGCTCAGTTGGGGACTCACTGGACAACCTTAGCCCATGTGGATTCTGCTATAAAATATCCCCCATGGTCTTTTCCAGTTCTGACATTTTAAGATCAGGAATCACATTTCTGCTCCGAGGTAGCAAAAGGGGAGAGGGGAGACGAATCCACAATAAAGAGTAGGGGTGGGACAGTAACATCAGAAACAAACTGGGAAAATTCCCATACCAGGTGACAGGGTTGAGTAGGTTGGCGTCTGGGCTTGAGACCCTGGGGGGCTCCAGGCTCACAACCCCTCACTCCCAGCCCGACCCCGCCGACCTAGGAGACAGCCATCTTTGTGTGCCGAGCTGAGGCTCTGGGCAGGTAAAGGTGAGCTTGAGGGGAAAAGGACACAGGACTTGTCTTCAGGGATTCCCAGTCTGATAGGCAAGACACGGACAGATATGCAGAGTGGGAGAATTTTGTGCGCTATTGTGAATGAGCAATGGTATCTAAAGCAGGCGCAGAGCCTCAGGTCCGATGGGGACACGTGGCTTCTACTTGAATCTGACAGTGAGGTAGAACACAAATATACACCTCCACACGTACCTACACCTTACAAAACTGTATATAGCAACCGGTGCAAATTAGTTCTGGTTGGGGTTGAGGGTCCCATGGGGCTGGACTGATGGATGCTGCAGTGGCAACCTCAGAATCACAGGAGGTCCATCAGAAAAGGCTTCCCAGGGGAACTGAGTATGGACAGAAGTGGGTTTGGAAGCAGAGGAGTTAGGATAGAAGTCGATCGGGCAGAGAGGAGGAACAGGGAGAAAACTGTCTTTTGAAGGCCTAACCCCTGCAAGGGAGAGCAGGCCGGGAGGGTGGGAGAAGCTGCCGCAGGCCTTGCCTACACGTGCAGGCGGAGGAGAAAACCAGGCCTTCCCCTCCAGCTGCAGAGCCGGCAGGCTGCGCTGGGCAGGCGGGCCGAGATGGCAGCTCAGATAACCTGCCTTGTGAGGAGACAACAAGAGAGAAGCCACAGGACCTAACCACTCACAAACAGGAAGTCAGAAGGCAGATCAGGCCCGCCCTCGTGGGAGCGGGGCTTGGGGACAGGCCTGGCCACAAAGGAGGGAAACTGAGCCCCCAGCATTGCAAAATAGGGCTGAGGACAATTGGAGTCAATAGTCCTAAATGTTGGGACCTTTAACCACTTTCTCTGAAGAGGCTACCAAGGGAAGCAGGTGCAGAGAGAGGGAAGTGCCCCGAGAGTCTAAGCCAAGCCCATGTCCCCTGCAGAGATCATCTCAGCACCTAAGACTCCTGAGTCCCCTGACTCACCGACGAGCCTCCGGGGAGCAGCAGGAAGGCTGAGCGGTGCCCAGACAAGAAGGGTGGGAACACTCTCCCCTGAGTCCTGCCTGCACCGCCCAGAGGTGTTCCAGGTTTAACTTCAGGGCCTCTGCTCTACTCTGGGAGAGGCAGCTGCAGTGCACCCTGGGAGCCAGCTCTGCTCCAGGACGGGGGTCCAGCTCGGCTCTCCATGTCAGAGCATCCAAGGTGTTTTAAGGTGCAACGTCAGGCAGCAAACTGGCCCAAGTCAGGAAACCAGGCTGCAAGCCCAGAGCGAGGCAGCAGACAGCCTGAAAAGCAAGTTAGGACCAAGTTCAAGGTCTCTTCCCAGTCCACAGCATCTGGGAAGAGACAGGATGGGCTGGGTAGGAAAGAGGGTGTGGAAGAAGGCCACCCTGACCACTGCTGTGGGAGTGGCCATGAAACCAGAAGCATCTTCCACTGTGAACTCCTAGGGACACTAGCAGGGACATGAGAGAAAGCAGTTCCCCCCTGGCTCCCTCCACACACAGATGCTTAAGCTAGCTTGCAGAGCTGCACCTGCTCCAGTTCTAATGCTACAAATAAACTGTGTGTATGTGTGTGTCTCTGTGTGTGTGTGTGTCTGTGTGTGTGTGTGTGTCTCCAGAAAGCTGGAGCCAGGCAGGGCAACCCTGCCCGGAACCTAGTATGACCTTTCATCAGCCTAATTCCCTACCCCCAACATCAGGACCACCAAGAAGAAGGCAAAATGAGGGAGCAGGAGACTAGGGGGTCCATTCCCCACCTCATGGTTATTTACAGTAATTTTGGTCCAGTCACTGAATCTGCCCCCAAGCCCCCAGCTTTTTGTCTTCACCTATAAAACTGAGGAGGCGTTTGACCAAAGGGACTGCTTATACTCTAGAAAGTCCCTGAGAGCAAGTGGGCCCAGAGACCTCAGAGGAGGAAGCAACAAGGTCTGTGTTCCAAGACCTGCCCAGCTACTGGGAAGGCCATGGATTTCCCCAGATGGCTGAAGGGTAGACCTCACTTGGCTCAGAGAAGGCAGGTGGCTAAGAAGGGATTGGAGTAAAATTCTTCCCTTCTGGTGGCTGGGAATGAAGGGCAAAGTGCTGGGGAACTCCTTTGCCTGTCAGCCCTCCTGCCAGCATCCTGCCCCCACCCCACCCCCCACCCCCCGGATTCCTCAGATCCCTGCGACAGGAGCAGAAGGCGAGGGGTGAAAGAACAGAGAGCTCTGGGAGGACTACCCCGAGGACGACTCTCGGCTGGTTCTTCCTTCTCTTGCACAGTCCACACCCTGAGCTGGGGGCAGGGCGGCAGCAGAGACATCTGGAGAACTTTATAAAGCGTATTCAATCTGAATCTCATTTGATCATTGTGCTGACCCAGTGATGTAAACGACGGTCTCCCCATCTCAGAGATGAGGAACCAGAACTCAGCAATGTTGAGTTTCACCTTCCCGAAAATCGGCCAACCGTCCGCATAGCTTCTACCCTCTGAGGGATTCAATTCAAAGTGCCCTCCAAAGGACGGGGCCTGGCAGACCGTGGAGGGGATACTTCACAGACAGTGCACGAACCCAGGCACAATAAGGGAGTTGGAAAAAGCAGGGGTTGGAACTCAGGACAGATTTCCCTGCCCCCAGGCTTGTGGGTGGGGGGAGCAGAGGGGCTCGCGGGGTAACAAAGTGGTCTGCACAATCTGTCCAACAGCGAATGGCCACCCTGTGAAGCAGTCGGATGGGGGAGGGCTGGCCATGAAGGCTGGAGCCCCAGCAGCCACAGCAGCAGCAGCTCACAGCACTGGAGCCGTTAAAAAGTGACTCAACCAGAAAGTGCGTTTGAAGCGAAGCCCGCCAGGGCCCCAGAGCCAAACCTCAAAAAGGCGAAGTGAGAAAGACGAGCCTGCGGGGGCTGGGCTGGGGGTGGAGGCCTGGCCTTGAGCCGCCTGGCCAAATAAGGGCAAATGTTCCCAGGCCGGCCAATGGGGCTCAGCTCAGGCAACCCTGTCACGGGGCTGTGGCTGCAAGGGGGAGGCGGGAGGGAGGGGAGAGAACTGGGGCAACATGGTGGCTGAGGATGGCAGCAGCCGGCCCAGGCCCTCCCGGAAGGGTCCAAGGGTGAATGAGCATAGGGAGGTATTGTGACACTTATCCCCCAAAGGCCTTGGTGCTGAGGTTAGTAGACCTGCCCCTTCAAGAGCCCCACCTGCAGGCTGGGGTTCAAGAGGACAAAAGGAAGACGAGGAGGACCCCCTCACCCCCTGCCCCAGGTATGGGCCCTGACCCCATGTGTCATGGCAGAGGGGAGGCCATTATGATGGCTGGCTGAAACACCACTGTAGCCTTGCCTGGCCACTGACCTAGGGCAAGTGTGGTAACTGAAACTCAGCTTTCTCATCTGCGAAAAGGGGATAAGGCCTCATGGGATGGTGCGGAAGATCGAATGCAAAGTTGGAGGTGGCCAGCTCTGAACCTGGTAATGCTGTACTGATATAACAGATTATCATTGCAGAAACAATGACCTAAGGGCTGCTTCTCACTCGTGTTTTTGCCTCCCAGTTGCTGTGAAAGATTCCTCTGCAAGGACACCGTGTCATTCTCAATTCTGGCCTCTAGTGTCTATAACAGGAAGGGTGCGGAAAGCCGGGGGGCCCTTCCAATCTAAGCTTCGTCCCGCTAGCTGCAGGAGCAGAATAGACATGCCCTTCCCAGGCTCATCCACCAGGGACATGCCGTGTCCACCTGAACCTCCTCCATCGAATCTTCCCACCCGGCTCTACTGAGGTCCAGACCCCGCCCCTAGCTCCCTGCTCCCCTGGGGTGCAGGGCTGAGGAAGTGAGTCTACTCAGCTGCACAGAGAAAGTGCCACTGCTACAGCCATCTGCACAGAGGGTGGCAGCCGCTGGCTTCTACCAGAGCCTGTGATCACTCCCTTCCTTGCCTCAGGCCCTCCCAGGCTCTTCTGGGACCACAGGCCCCAGAGGAAGGCTGGGCAATCTGCCACCCTCTTTCTCCCTGTGGAGTTCTTCTCTCCCCCAAGCATGGACTTGCATTTCCCCCTCTGCCTGCGCCACTCAAGCCCCCAGGGACAGGTGACAGTTAAACCCCCTCTTCCGGCTAGTGGCCTCAGAGCACTCACTTCCTTCCAGGTATTTTCCAGGACCAGGGTCGGCATTGAAAGGGTGGCAGTTGCTGGGCTTGGAGAAGAAGGAATGAGGAATCCATTCTGGAGAGAAGCTGGGGTCCCCCTACCCCGTCCTTCCCTTCCCTCCACTTGTCTCTGTACCACAAGAGCGGAGTTCAGGGGAAGAGGAGCACACAGGCAGGAGGCAGCACACAGGAGCTCTTGAAAGGTGCCTGCTAGCTCCATTTGGGACTTCTCTCAGCCCCAGGCCTCCCTGTGTTGTGGGATGGACCCCAAAACAGCTTGGGCATCAAATCTTCTGTCCATGACCCCATAATGCCTGCCCTCCGCTCTGGGGTAAGGTTGAGAACAGGAGTGCCGAGGTCTAGTGGGGAGATGCTCTCTATCACATGTCTCAGAGGATCCGGCATCTTGGTGCCAGCAGCGTGGGGCAGAGTTTTCCCTGCACTCAGTTCCTGCTTTCTGGGATCTTCAGGCAAAGAGAATCACCAGCATTATATGCAAAAGGCACCTACGAGGCAGGTAGTGTAGGATAGACGGAGAAACAGGCACTCCTTCTTGAGGCCAGGCTGACCGCTGTCTCTGGGACTCAGTCTTCTGCCCCACACAGTGAAGGGCTGGTCTAAGTCACGGCTCTCCCAGGCCTCCCATGCGCTCGATGATCTGCCTTCACTTTTTTACAGCCCCAGCACTCTGGACCTTACAGTCTCTGGTGCTGGCCTCTGAGCCCCAAGGCCCGGCAGGCAGCCATGCGCTTTCTTCTTCAGTCTAAGCCTCACTGGCTCACCCTGCAGCAACTTTGATCAAACATGGCTGCCTGTTCTTTTAGCTCAGACAAGACTGGAAGGGGGGACAGCCACACATGAGCAGCAGACATGACAGCTGGCAGGCTGACATGAATCCAAGAGGTAGAATATAATCGGTCCCAGAGCCATTTCACCGCACGATACAAAAATGGAGGTTTATGACTATGACTTTGAGCCAAGTAGAGGTAAAATCACATCCCAAATCTCATATCCATAGAGCAAGGAAGTAAATATTTTTAAAAAATAATAAAAAAGACTGAAGTCATAAAAAACGATGAGAGAACAGAAAGGGATTAAAATAAAAAGCCATGCACTTGCAGGAAAATGTTTCAGTTTTGATACATTTATGTGTGATAGGTATATTGGAACATTTATTGACCAACAATGCTAGAGGGACAGCAGTCTTTCCTCACTGATCTAGAACTTACCTAGAGGTGGACAATTTTGGATCATGACAGTCCCTCAGATACACTTGGTCATTTATCTCAAATTGCTTTTACCTAAATTAATGTATTAGGGCCTCACAACTGTCCTAAGACAGGGATGGCCGTCTGTATCTTTAAGGGAACTTTTGAGATAAAACATACAAATAGAAAAGTTTGTACAACACAAGTCATGAGTATATTACTCAATAAACTTTCAAAAAGTGAACCCACCTATGTAATCAGCATAACCTGCACCTTGGGAGCCCCTCGTGCCCTTTTCCACCCCCTCCTTTCACAGGTAGCCACTATCCTGCTCCCTGACACTGAAGTTTTGCCAGCTGCATTGTACAGAGAGGAAGCTTTGTTTTAGAGCAGTGAAGTGGCTTAGAAAAGTCAGGGCTGGTGAGTGGTGCAGGCAACAGGGCTGGGGGCAGGGACAATGCCCCTAGTTGGATGTGTGCTTTTTCATCACACGTGTCGCAGTGTTCCAGTGGGGTGTGAAGGTGCCATAATTGGGCTGCAGATGGAGAGAGGTGGCGAGCAGAAAAATGCAGGAGAGTTTAGGGGGTATGGGGCACAGGTCGGCAGATTCCTAGGAGCTGCTGGAGTGAAACACAGGATTGGGCCAGGAGAGAACTGGAGAACTGACCAGTTCCCCCAGAGCTTAACACAGGGATCCTTGAGTAAATCCCAAGGTTCTCCTTCCCGGGCCCTTTCCCCACACTGCCTCCCTCTCTTTGCCTAATTTTGGACTTGGGCACTAGAGATGTAAGTGGTAGGAACAGGGTGGTTGGGGGCACTCAATGTGCAGGGCATGTAACCGTCACTCAAAGAGCCCATGCCTCATGCTGGCGCTGCGGAATACTCAAGAAGTGAGCAGGCCTGCTGCGTTTGGGCGTAACTGTTTTGGAAACAGCAGCCCTAAATTGGGTCACAACTAAGTCACTTTAACTCTTTGAGCCTCAGTCTCTTTGTCACTACATAAGGATGTTAACTATGACACAGGGGTTTTGTGAGGATCAAATAAGATAACGGATATAAAAGCCCTTTTATCAACTGTAAATTGCTATTGGGATGAAAGGCTTTACCAATATTAAACTTGAACCAGACTCCCACATAAAGCAAGATGTTATTACTCTGTTCTTAAACACTATCCGTCTTTTTTATACTCACACAGAGATCGGGTGTCAGGAGGGGACTTGAGGATTAAACAAGTTACAGACAGGCTGGGAGTTGGAAGGTAGTGGCCATTCCCAGAGGAGTGAGGCCTTGGTCCCCAAACTGAAGAGCCCAGCCTGAGTTTAGGCCTTCATCGGCCCATCCCCATTGCTCTTGGGGAAACTGCTCCCCTCCAAGAACAGGATGGTCTGACCCTTGTTTTATCGGCTACCAATCCCTGCCTTGGGCCGGAGGTTGCCTTCAGCAGTGCATTGCCACTTAGACACCCTAGCCCCACAGACTGTGACTGGTCGGCAGCAGAGACTGAGAAACAAGCAGGCAAGGAGAAGACAGCCTGGTCACTGTTCTGTTTCTAATCTGCTTGACTTGAGCCCATTCTTGTTGAACTAGGGAGGAGCCTTGCCTTTCTGAAGGAGAGAAGCCAAACTAGGGAGAGAGCCAAATCCTGGGCAAGTGTGGGACCTCCGCTGTTAGAAGGGGGCCGAAGCTTTGACAGGCACAGTGAGCAGGGCACAGCCTTCATGCACGCAGAATGCAGGATGGCAGTACTAGCACCTGAAACCTCTTCCACACAGCACTGCTCTCTCCCAGGGAGCCTTGAAGAAACAACAGTCCCCGTTTCGGCTTCTGTGAGCTCCCAGCAAGGCATGGGACTCCAGAACCTTATTACCTCTTTGGGCTGCTGAGTGGCACCACGAGTGGGTTCAAGGACCAGGGAAAGCATGCAAGCAAGTTCAAATACAGCCCGGTTGGCCCACTGAGTCTTTAAAATCCGGTCACTGCAACTGGCCACCCCTCCCCCACAACCACTAGTGCCTGTGTCTTTCGCTTCCTGCAAGGCTGACAGTTAAAGCCCCAGCTCAGTGTGGGGCTGAGGCAGCCTGAGTGTGGTTATTTGTGCGCAGCTCCTCTTGCTTCCCTCCCCACAACTGTTTCCATTCTCACCAAGCAGCCACGTCCGGGTCAGACACGCAGGACAGCAATCGGGGCTTTCCAAGGGACTTTTTGAGAAAGCCAGTGAAAGTTGGGTGTTGGCTGCATGGCCTAGGTCCTCTTGCTGAAACCCGCTTCTTCCCTCCGGGGTGTAAGCTCTAACCTGGTGGGGCTCTTTCCCAAAGCTCGTTTCCAACTGAAATTGAACAACAGGAACCCGTACCCCTGGAGCTCTTTCAGTTTGCTGGGCTGGGAAAATCCTTGAAAAATTCAATTTGAATTGGGGCTGACAGCCCATTC
The DNA here is from genome assembly GCA_004026545.1 of Mormoops blainvillei. NCBI lineage: Eukaryota > Metazoa > Chordata > Mammalia > Chiroptera > Mormoopidae > Mormoops > Mormoops blainvillei. The sequence goes on along the minus strand of PVJD01003258.1, from coordinate 18,973 downwards.
CCTTAGAATGTGAAGGCATCAGAGGTAATGGTTCTGGTGTGAGGACCTGTGACATGAGCGGCCGTGCCAAACCCAGCTTCCCTCCCACAGGCCTATGAGGACAAGGAAGGGCAGGGGGTGGTCACTTGAGTCAGCATCTCTCCCTCCTTCCCACACTCCAGGCCACAGGTAACAAGACACTGACTCACTAGCAACACCAGGCGGCTAAGGGACACAAAGCCCCAGCACAGGCACCTCTTCTCAGGAGTCAGAACGCGCCCTGTAGTGGTTCCGGGCATTTCCACTCCCCCGCCTCCCCCGTTTTAACAGTGCACAATATTGTTTACATTGAAGAATGGCTAACAAAAGGAAAGCAAATGGATTATCCTTTTGTAAAAGTTAGGTTTTAGTCCTGGCTGGTGTGGCTCAGTAGATTACGCAAACCGAAAGGTCACTGGTTTGATTTCTGATCAGGGCACAGGCCTTGGTTGTAGGCTAGGCCTCCAGTTGGGGGTGCGCGAGAGGCAACTGACTGTTTTTCTCCTCTCTCCCTCCTTCCCCCTCCAAAAATAAAAATAAAAACTTGAAAAAGAAAAAAGTTATAGCATTTCCACATTGCTTCATTTTTATAATCACAATCCTGGAGTAAACAGACACAGTAATTGTTCTTATTTTACAGATGGAGAACATGAAATCTAGCAAAACAAAAATGAGGATACTAACAGGGTTTTCTTGCGGGAACTTAAGAAGTTGAGGATTTATGGTTAATTTTAAATTCCAAAACAAGTTAACTCACCTTGACCACTAATATGACATTATTTAAGGCCTCCCACTAGGCCAGAGGAGAAAGGGAGCAATCTACCTCCTATGGAGGCACAGACTAGCCAGACCATGCCCAGCAGCCACCGGAGGGTCTCCAGTTAGGGAAAGGTGATAGAATATGAGTAACTGGGGGAAGGAGAGGTAACAGGTGCCACTGGCTGGCCTATGGTATAGGAAGCGCAGTAAAAACACAATAGGAAGGAAAAATAAAAGTATTAAACATGATTAAGTGGCAAAGAGTATTAAGTCTAGACCTGCTATGCCAGGTCTAGGGGACAGAAGGTGGCAACCTCCAGACACCAGGACTACCAGGATAATGGGATGCCTAGACTCCAGGCAGCAGGCCTTCCACTGAGACCCAAGGAAACGCACTATAAAGGCTGCAACCCTGGAGGCTCAGAGACAGCAGGGACCTCTGTCGCTCTGGGAAGGTGCTTAAAAGGCAAGTGGGTTCTTACTGTGCCCAGCTAAGAGAACAGAAGAAGGAAGAAAGACATCTGCCACCGGCTATGGGTTCATATTTATTAGCACTGGATACACAGTCCTGCCCATGGGCAAGGAGACAGCCCAGGGAGGCCTGTAGGAAAAACAGTCTCTTACTCCACATTCAATTCACTCTATTAATCCACCAACCGACACCACTCCCATCCCCACCAGTAGTCCAAAGAAGGTGAAAGGAGGTAAAAGGGTCCAGGAACATGCTGGGCTGCTCTCTCAACAGTCTGCTAAGCCTCAGAATTGGAGAGTGAGGAGTACTTGAAGTTCTGTCCATTTAGTTTCACAACAATAAATAAGTGAGGCAGGAGGTGGCGGCAAAGATGCTGGCAAGCCAAGCACCTTGCTAGGTCTTTATAGCTGTGTCTCTGGATTTGTAGGCAACTCCTCGACTTTTCAGCTCCCGCACGATTCCTTCGGCAAAAAAGGAAAACAGCTTTTTGAGTGAAGGTTAAAAAAGGTCCTTTAGCTACCACTTTGCGGAAAGAGGGGAATTTCTAGACTGCTCATTGAAAGCCCTGCTTGGTTGGCTCACTACCACTGAAGATCCAGGCAAGTGTTTGGCAATGACTTGGTAACAATAAGGAGAGGCACACTGTAGTTGTCAAAAGCAAGGGTTCTGGAGTCAGAATGCCTGGGTTCAAATTCTGCCTCCTCACTTACTAGATGGGTAACTTTGGTCAAGTTATTTAACCTCTCTGTGCCTGTGTTTCCTCAGGGTTTCTGAGGACCGGTGATTAGTGCACATAAAAGACTTCCACTGAGTAGGTACAGTAAATAAACATTGGTGGTTATTATGATTATTATTACCTTGGGGCAGGCGACCAGTAACTGACACTGCATACACACCAGGCTTAAAGTTACCTGAAAAAGAAGAGAAGAGATTGCAGGGACAGTGAGTTAAGACTAAAACCCAAATGGAGGCTTAAGCTAAACATTTTTTTTAAATGCTACAACTCCAAAAGAAAAACAACCACTTCTTCTGGCTACAAATATAAAGTGACAGGACACAGGACACTTTCCTTGTCTGTTCTACAAGCCCTTCTTTCTCACTCTCAAGGCCACTTACCCAGATTTAAGACCTCCCAACACCCAGACTGACAGACAGCAACAACATGAGCCCAGGATAAGGAGAAAGGGGGATACTTACTGACTCGCTGCCACTTGGAGACCCAGCTGTCCTCTGGACTCATCATAGCAATGATTCTAGGAAGGGGAAAGAAATACTCAGCCACAGCTTTGCCTACTAAAGAGAAAGACCAAGGAACCACCCTCTATTCTGTTCCCAGCCAGCACAATAGTTCTAGGAGAGGAAACCCAGGATTGATCGAAACTTTGATTAGGTTGCTTATTAAGTTTTGGTATGGCTTAGCAAAAGTGACTCCATTTTGGTCCCCCTCCCTTTTTTTGAACAGTAGTAACAAATGAACACAGGGACTAAAGTATCGAGTGTGTATATGTATATATACACAAGTATATATACAAAGGTTCAAAGGAAGTAAAAGTTCTATGACAACATTTTTTTTTCCCCTCATCCTTTTATTCTTCCTTAAAAGAAATAAAAGAAGAAATGGAGCTGGCTCACCTTGAAAGAACTTTAGCAAGTACTGGTTAGAGCCCAGTTTGTGTGTAAAACCTTATTTGGCCTAAAGGCAAAAGAAACAACAGTACCTTCTTAACCCCTAAAGAATACTGCCCTCTGGCTCCCACCTTGGGAAGGAAAATTGAGACCTGGCCACTTCTGTTTCTCTCCTCCCCACTGAACAATCTGGATAAGGGCGAACTCTTCTTACAGGGCCTCTCAGAGTTTTCTGAAAGCATCAGCTTTGGGACAATGATTTCCCATCACTATACCTTCCCTTCTCTTCCTGCACGCAACAAACATTTAAGTGTCCATAACCTTCCAGGCCCTGAGCCAGGTCCTGGTGCACAAGATAACAGTCCCAACCAACATCAGTGAGCTGACAGTCCAGTGGAGAAATGTCCAGTGGAAATATAATGAAAGCCACACAAGTTATTTCATTTAACCCAATATATCCAAAGTATTAACACTCTGGCACATAATACATACAAAAAAATAAGATACTTTACATTGTTTTTCTTGTGCTCAGTCTTCGCGATGCGGTATATATTTTACGCTTCAAGCATATCTCAATTTGGACTCGCCACATTTCATGCACTCAAAGCCACAGATGGCGAGTGGCTACTGTCCTGAACAGGGTGTCTCAAAATAATTTTGAGATCAATCAGGATTATGGTCTCAAAATCCGCCCCACATTTACTTGGTGGTGTGATGTGGGGAAGGGGCTTACCCGTCAAAGGAAGAGCTGGTGCAGTCATATACCATCTCTCGGTTACCCTTCATCTGAAGGTATGCGTCACAATTGTCACAACCATCATATTCGAACTGGTCTATAGTCTGCGAGGGTAAACGTTTAAGAAGGGCAGTGAGCATGAGCAAGACCAAAAGGAAAAGCAGCTTTCCCCATACTTCTACGTGGTCAAGCAGAAGCAGCCTTCCCACGTTGCTGTGTCTCCTCAGGTCCCCCCACTCACCAATCCCACAGCCCCCACGTTTCGTCCTCGCATTCCTCCTTCTCCTGTTCCCACCTGCGCTTCCCCTATTCCTTTCCCTAGTCTCCTCAGTCCTCAGGGTCAGGCACCCTCTCCAACTACTCCTGCTGCTGCTGATCCCCACTCCACGCTTTTTTGACTCCCAGTGTCTCTCGGACTCAAGGGAAGTTCACTCAACGGCTGTTAAGGGTCAGGCCTGTGCTAAGTCAAGGAGTCAAAGGCATGTACAGGCCACCGGTGCCTACAGCTGCAAGATCTGCTCCCACCGACGTAAACAATGGCCTCCTGGAGTTTTCCGCATCCCGTCCCACCCACTTTCCCTCAGCTTCGTCCCCCACCGCCCTTACAAGCAAGTCCCCAATGCATACCTTGACCAGCGAACACAACAAACAAGCCCGCAGATGCCGCAGGTCCTTAGGCACAGTCTCGAGGGCCATCGTCTCCAACAGAAGAACACCGATACTGTCACTGCCGCCTCATCCGCAGAATAGAAACAATCAGCTACCCAGAATGCCCATGACTTCCGGTGCCTCAGACTTCCGCTTCCGGTGCGGGAGGCCGGGGACACCGTCTCTTCCCCGCCCCCCTCGGAAATGGTTTCTCCCGCCTGGAGGCGGGGCTGGCCGGGAGTCACCTGGGCAGGCGCGCGCCCAGTCACCTGGGCCAGCGCGAGGAGGAGGGCGAGGCAGGGGCAGCCGTTGGGCCTGTGGGCGGGGCCGGTGGGGGAGGGGTGGCACGGCTGGCGCCTGCGCGGGAACACACCGTGGCGCGGGCCATTTGATCTAGGCCGCTGGCACCGGGCCCCCGTGCCAGTCCTCTTAGGAGGATCCCAGATGACAGCCAAGATTCTTTATTGCCCTCCTGGTTTAAAAGTGCAGGGCCAGAGTCCACTCTTTCCCTTTGGATTATCTCTGCAGAGGCGACAAGAAATCCGGGGACAGCCCCCTCCCTCCTCTCTGCGAGAGCATTATAGGTGTCCGCTTGCTGTCCGGAGGAATGCCGGCCTGTGAGCGGACGGCAAGGCGGAAAAAATGTGTTCATTACTATATAAAACTCTTTACGTTTCCTCGTCGCAGCTGATAATTTATGCTTTGTGGAGCTTTTAGCATTTAGACAGCTCTTTTATTTCAGAACATCTGTACGGGATTAAGTGTCCTTTAATTATTATATATTTTTTATTTTACTCAGTAGGAAGCTAACTGCCTTCCTCTGTGGTTCAAAATTGGGCGCCATGCACCACCCCTACCAAATCTTTCCCAGGAAGCAGAAGGGCGAAATGTGTTTTTTGAGGAGAGCAAAGGCCTCTCCAGGCCCTGTGGGGTTTCATACCAGCATAGCGCCACAATAGTGCCGGCGTAGGCAGAGCACGGCCATTCGTGTTTATCTGGCTGGAGCCTTGGGGTATAGACGGTTTCAAGCCCTGCTTGTGCTGTCCTCCCAGCTGGGCCCCCTAATTGAAGCTGAGCTGCTTCAAGGCAGGCCTGCGCCTTGCGCCTCCCATGCTGTGTTCAGCTGGGCTCTGTGGCCGGGGCTGGGACGTGCTCCGTCACTGAACGCCTTCCCCTTTGGAACGTGCTTTGCCTCCGTTAGCTCAGGGGAGCGCTGCAACACTGTGAAGGAGACCCATTTTATGGGTGGAAAAGTGGGGCACAGAGTATTAGCCCTAGATCACAGAGAAAGTCACTGAAGTATCATTAAAATTAGATTGTGAAGTAAATAGTATGGTTAATAATACAGGCTGAACCACAGAATTCAGTCATTCTGTCTCCTTCCCTGATCTCACTTAACCATGTTTTTAGGGGCTTACACACTTCTAAAAACATTGCCAAGCCCACCACTCCCCCCTATCCTTTCATAAATCTGAGCCTAGCCTCTGATATCAGTATTTATTTCTGTTGATGCAGAAGATGAAGTTGTTACCCTTAGTCACAGTCATAACAGAACAAAACCACGAGACCAGGCTGCATTTATGGATAAATATATTAGCAAATAAATACATTTCTCAAACATAGTGCCTGATTCAAGCGTCTTTCTGTCTGGTTCAGATATAAATAACCATGTGGAGGCCTAGGTGCCAGTTCCCCACTGACTCTGAGGGAAGAAGATTCCCAGGTGGGGTCCTGTGCCCACTTTGCTCCCACATTCACATTCCAAATGGGATAATGCCTGAGGGGCCAGCAATGGTCAAGCTGCCCTGGGGTGAATGTCACCCTAAGGAGGCCCCTCAGCCCTTGCCCACTGGGTACCAGCTACTCAGACCAGACTTCCTGCTCCGACTCCACTCTCACGTGTACACCATCCTGTGTGTCCCTGGCCTGTATGGCTTATCCTGGGAAGCTGAGCCTCTGGAACATCTAAATCCAAGGGTCCCACTTTGCTTTTACTTTCTTCTTTCCTGTTCCCCATGCCTGCTCTGAGAGAGAACTCCCAGAGAAGAATTCATCGTTATCCTTGGTCAGCTGTAATTCTGCCCTTTCTAACTTCATGCCATCTTCCCTTTTCCTAGATGAAGTCCAACAGAAATCCTCCTCTTTCTGCCCACGCTGGAACTTTGAGATAGGAGATCTCCAAGAAGTTATTCCCTCCTAGTACCCCTGCCCAACTCCTGGAGAAATTGGGGCTGCTGGAGTGATAAGGGCGTTCGAAGATCAGAGGCTTCACCCCAGGTTCTCCGAGGTGCTATAACACCTTGGGGAGAGAACTCCGTACTCTGGCTTCCCAGAGGCTCCCCTCTGATGTAATATAGTGTACATGAAAATTAAGGACAAGAAGGGAAAAACATATTCCCTTATGTACCAGGGTGGGTACTCCCTGGAGAAACTGCAGAGCTCCTCCCCACACACACACCTTTAGGGCTCAGGGGTCACCTGTGCTCTTGATCCTTTTGCAAAGAAGGAAAATGATAAGAGCCAGGGTTGCCGCTGATGCAGCAGCCTTATTAAGGAGGAGCCAAAGCTGGTGTGCAGGATTCACCCAAGAAAGGAGGTCAGAAGGGGTCAGGCATGCATTCAGCTGGACCCATTGGCTGGTATGAACATGAGACTTGGGATAAGGAAGACCTGCTGGGGCTAGGGGAAGGAGCAGCACCTTTATAACACTTATCTACCCATGCCTAGCTTCCTGCTCTCAAAAAACAGCCTTCAAGGGAGCCAGCCCACACAGGTAGTAGCTGGTTCCCTGCTGGACACAGGCTTGTTGCACTGCAGGTGTGTTCTGCAGACAAACTCTGGATCCGGGAGCAGGAAATAACACCTCCTGCCACCCACCATCACCACTCCTCTTCCAGTGGTTCCAGAAGTATGGCGAAAAGAGGGGTGTTTTCTGAGATCCTTCCTTCTCTCAGGAGCAGGACTCTGTGCCAGGTAGGGCCTAAGCCATCCGGAGCATGCTCTTGGTTGGAGGTTAGCCTGGACATCTCACACAGCCTGTTCACAGAGCTCCTCCAGCTCCTCCTCCGAGCCTGCATTCAGAGAGAGGGGGAGGAAAGAGGTCAGTGAGGGTCAGGGCAGCCCCTTGCTTACACCACCTGCAGGAGAGTAGGGCTGGGAGGGAACCACAGAGAGTGTGTCCAAAAGGGACACAGGAGAGAAAAACAAATCTACAGAAAGAGAAACATACATAGCAACCAGTGTGTGATTCATTTATTCACCCAATAAATATTTAATAAGAACTCATGAATCTGGCCTGTGCCATGTGCCAAATTGAAGACCAAAAATAAGAAGCAGGGACCTGACAACCTTGTAGAAGAGAAGGCTTGTGTGCAAATGGAAATTATGCCAATGGGACAAGACTGATGAATGGAGGAAGAGGAGAGATCATGACCAAGTGGGGTTATCAGAAAGGGCTTCCTGAGAAGGGAGGCAAATGAGCTGGTTCTTTAGGAGTAGGTAAGAACTGGAATTATGGGAATAGGAAGGCTGCAGAATATTCTGGGCTGCAGAAAATGCAAGAAGTGTCAACCTAGTTTGGCTAAACAAGGGAAGAGGAAGAGGTAGGGGAAGGGGAAGGGGGAAAATAAGATTGGGAAGAAAGATGGAGGCTAGATGGTACTAGAACTTTGAAAGCCAAGCCAGGTTGAATTTTTCTTTACTGTGCACAAGGGTTTGAGGGTTTCTGGACAGGTTATTTGAGGAGGGGGACCCTGGCAGCAGTATGGAGGGTAGGTGGGCAGGGTAGCTGCGCTGCACGACCCTCCAGGACACAGCACTAAATGTGCAGTACTCAGCCTTTATGGTCCTGTAAGCGGGAAGGGAAGAGCTAGGAGATCCCGCCCTCAATCTTTGGGTTGCATGTAAAACATGGGCAGGGGTCCTAAATACTGCAGGAGAATATGATAAAGCTTATAGAGATACAGTTAACGGAACCTGGCATTGACTGGATTTGGGGAGCAGGGAAAAGGGAGTCACAGAAACTAGTTCTGAGTTTGAGAGAGAGGGGAGGTAGTGGTCTGTCACTGGTAGCATTGGGGGTGCACACATGAGAATCATCAAATGCATGGCCAAAGCCTGCATTACATGGCTCTGTGAAAGCAATTACAAGGCGGGGCAAAAATCAGTGTACAGTTGTGAGTACGTGAAACACAGTTTATTCTTGTATTATTATTTATTAATTATTGTATTATTTTCCATACAAACACCGTGAAACTGCTTTTGCCCCGTCCTGTATTTTTCTCCACTGTGACTGTCCATATGCCCGTCTCCCCGTAGACCCGGATTTCCTGGTTGACATGTTCCAAGCCTGGGGCCTGGCCTGCAATCTAGCACACAGCAAACATATAGGACAGAAAAGGGGGGAGGGACATGGAAGGAACGAATGAATAAATGATAGCAGCTCTCAGGTCCTGCCTATAGGATTCTTAGATTCTGAGGTCTTATATTTCAAGACCTCTGAGTCCCCTTTTGGGATGGAGGGATCCTCCAAGAGATGTCTGTAGGCCAAGAACTGTGTCATCCACACAAAGGGAGAAGATGGGGGAGATCAGAGGCTAGAAAGCTCTGGAAGAGGAGAATCTGAGCAAATCAATACCAAGTTAAAGTAGAAGGTTTCCATGATCACCATTGCTTCTAATACAGTAACAGGGATGCACTGAGCCCCCAAGGAAATGAGGTCCATCTTACTGACAAAGTGCTTAAAAGCGAAGTCTTAGCTGTTCCTTCATCCCAGGAGAGAGGAGAAAACCTAAGGCCCCACAGGGCCACTCAGAACCACCCACGACGTTTTCTTCTTTTTGCATCATTCATATAGCTCTTCTCATAGGGCTCAGTATTATGGTTATCAGTAATTATTTCTCCTCTATGCTCTCCTCACGTGCAAGGAACGCTTCTTGGCCTTCCTTGTATTTAAAGCTAATATTGTGCTGTATGCATTGGTATAGCTGTACCAATTATTAAAATACTGAAACCTGTCAATTTGAGCTGCTGCCCCAGACCACCCCAAGTGCTTTCTAATGTCTCAGGCACACTGGGACTTCCCGAGACCTCCCTATGATCTAGCAACCAAGGAGTAACACCTGGCAGAGCCAGAGCACTCTAGCCAGCATCCTGTGCTATGCCAGCTGTTCAGGATTTTGAATGTCACACCTGTTGCACCCTTCTCAGCTCCCATCATCCCGTTGTCTGATTTCATTCGTTCAGCGATACACAGCTCTAGTCTCCTCTCCCCACCACACCCGCTTCCCCTGAACTCACCAGGCTGGGCTGGCAGCACCTGGCAGTGTGGGTAAGGGCATGGCCTGCCCTCTGGGGTGCCGGAGCTCCATTTGCAAGGCCCTTCCCCCGATGGGTGTGGTCCCAGGGGCTGACGTGGAGTCAGACACAACCACACAGGCTGTGAACTTGAGTAACAGTGGCCTGGGGTTTCTGGTAGCATTCTCCTGTCCAGGCCTGGAGGTCCACAGATCAATGGGTGGGTCTCTGGGGACCAAGAGTATGCCAGGCTGGAGTCATAATGGGGAAAAATTTGGCAAGCTGGGTGAGTCAAGTCCTGGGGCCGAGAGGCTGGGGGAGGCTCCGAGGGACACCCCCGCCGTTTCTTCTGTGGGTGTCGGACAGGAAGGCTGGATTTCTGCAAGTGGAAGAGACTGCTGGGACTGGGACTGGGGCTGGAAGCATCATTTAGGTCTGGGGCTGGTTCTGTAAGGGCCCGGGGCCGTTGTGGGTTGGGGAGCTGCCCTGAAGTGGCCGCTGCACCAGGTCTGGCAGCTGGCTGATCAGGAGCAGGTGGCTCTGGCTTGGGCTGTGTCCGAGGAACAGCAGGCCTGGACTGGAGGATCCCAGTTTCTGTACCAGGCTTCCTGCCATGCCACTGGAAGCGCTTTTTGTAGTGGTGGTGCCGATGGCGGTGGTAGTGGACGTGGCTAGAAACCTGGGCTTCCCCTCTGGGCACCACTGAGTCCAAAGAACGAGGCCTCGAGGTCACACTGGGCTGAGTCTCCTCCCCCTGTGGCTCCCCTTCAGGGCTGCAGTATACCAAGGGGTCAAAGTCACTGCTTAGAGAGCTGCGGAAGGTGGAACTGCTGCCGTGGATGCCTTGCAGGCTAATGTCCGTGCAGTTGACCACTGAGTCACTTGAAGAGCCATGACAGGGCCCTGAACTGGAGTCACTAGCTGGCCCATCTGCCAGGTAGCCACTGCGTTCTGTGCAGTAGCTTTCTGCAGACCCACTGCTGTCATGAGGCCTGGCCCGGCGTGGGGGCACTGGGCAGGTGGCAGTGTGCTGAGAGGTGCACTGAAGGGGGCTCAAACCCCAACCCTGCGCAAAGGGGTGCTGGGCCATGGCCAGGCGCTGCTGCTCGCCTGGAGCCAGGGGATGTGCAGCCCTGGGGAGACGGTGGTGCCTGGGGCCCATGCCTGGCTCCTGGGATGGTAGGAAGGGACCAGGTCGTGGGGGCCGAGCCACTGCAGTCCGGGAAGGGCCCAGCAGGTAGGCAGCAGGGAGGTGGTAGTGGGCATGGCCGGGATGCTGACGAATGAGGTGGAGTCTGCGGCCTGGTTCCTGATAGGATCGAGAGGGTGCCAGGGACTGGGAAAATGAATCTCCCTCTGGAAGAAAGAACCAAGAGCACAGGTGTTTGCACAGATCTGTGGAGGGTGCATTCGGAGAGGCATGGCTATAGCATACCTATTTGAGTTCGCAGAGCCTTAAAGCTCGGTCAGAGTCTGGGGGACCAAGGACACCCCTAACTTGCTTGTGCCCTGGGATGCCCTCGTTCCCTCCAGTCAGGTTGTCCCCTAAGTGTTCCACTGTGCATGTCAACCCCTGCCCCTCCCATCAGTCATTTAGGGGCTTTCACCCAGGGCCACTGCAAGCCCTCGTTGCTCCTTTGGATGAATTCGAAAAGGCTCTCTTTTCCTCAAGATACTTCATTTACATCTTTCGGAAACTGTCATAATACCCTGGTTTTGTTAGAACAGGATACTTCATTGCCAGAAACTTGGAGTAATAAACATACAAATTTAGATTTAGAATGAACAAAGTTATCATAAAATGCAAATAATTTTTAGAATAAAGATGCCTACAATGTGAATGGTCCTCCCCCTCAGACAAGGCCTTTCTGAACAGTGCACAGCTTAAAGAACTATTGAGGTAACTGCTGCTTTCTCCTCAGCTTCAAGGCAAAACCCTTTCCCACAGGGGAGTCACATTCTAGACCAGTCTGCCTGTACATAGGGCACACCTTGGCCCACCTCCTACCTACGATGTTGAACATGCAGAGGGGACAAGTCCGATGCTGATGTAGCCAGGGGTCCACACAGGCACGATGGAATTCGTGGAGGCAGGAAATGACTCGTAGCTCCTGGACAAAACGAGGGGGTCCGAACCAAAGTTATCTGAGCTAGAGGGGTGGGCAGGAACCAGGACCTTCCCCTGACTCCCTCTGGCCTCTCCTTTTTGCTAACATCTATTTGCAAAAGACCTCCTAGTGGCCTCAAACAGGTATGGGCTTTGGTATTAGGAAGACCTGGATTTTGCCACTTAGCTGCATGACCTTAGGCAAGTTTCCCAACAGACAGTTTTCTGCTGTACAAAAGGATAAAAAACTAATCTACCTTCACCCTTCCTGGTCATGAGGCTGAAAAGAGATAAGGTACCCTAAGGCACATGGTACACACCCAACAAACCATAGTTCTCTTTCCCTGGAAGACCAGGAAAATAGCCAAACCTCAGGGCTGTCCCCTACCTCTGCCCACTGTGGGACCCAAAGGACAGAGATGCAGCCAGGGCAACCACCTCCCCCACACCAGCCACAGAGCTGAGCGGCAAGCCCTGCCTCACCTGGCCCTCAGAAAACTCCTCCAGGCAGACAGCACACACAGGGGCTGAGCTGCAGCTGCTCCCTGAGTCCGGCTGTTCGGCCCCTGGCCTTCTGCAGCTGGCCCGGTACCTCCTGGTGGCCAGCTGGCTGATGGCCCACGCTGTTCGCTGCTGAAGGGGATCCTGGGAAGAAGGGTAGGGCTCAGAATGGGCACGGGCTCCTTTTCCCTCATCCCGGACCCCAAGTCGTACTCAGTTCCCAGTCACCCAGACAGATCATGTGGTCAACTGACTATCTTTGAGAGTTTGTCCCTTTCGAGTTCATATATGGCTTTGCAAAGCCCACCCACCCCACCCACCCCAATGGAGAAAGAGAAAGTTTTTATCCAAGTGCCTGTTGAACCTCTCAACTTGGATATCTAACTGGTACATCGAACTCTGTCCAGCTCCCTCCTCAAACCTGATGTGCCACAAACTGAATTCCCTAATCCCAATTAACCACTCCTAACCATGTATCTGCCCTCCCCCAGTCTTCCCCATCTCAGTAAATGGAAATTCCATTCTTTTAAATGCTCAGACAAAAATCTTGGTGCCATTCTTGACTTCTCTCTCTCACACTTCATGATCAACCTATTAGTAAACCTGTTAACTCTACCTTCTCAAAATATACTGAGAATTCAACTAATTCTCACCACTTTCACTGCTACCTTCCTAACCCAAGCTACCATTACTGTCATCTGGGTTCCTGTAATAGCCTCTTAGTTGGTTTCTCTGTTTCCGGCCCTGCTCCCTGTAATCTAGCCTCCTCAAGGCGGCAAGAGGGATCATGTTAAAACTTCAGTCAGATCATGGTATTCCTTCTGCTCGAAACCCTCCAAAGGCTCTCATTTCACACAGAGTAAAAAACAAATTCCTGACAATGGCCTAGACTGTCCGGTACAACTGGGTTCCTCATGAACTCTGTCCTCACTTCCCACTCAGCCCTCTCACTCATTCTGCTGTGATCCCATGGCCTTCTCACTGCCCCTCAGACAGCCCAGCAGGCTTCTGCCTCGAGGCTTTGACACTTACTGTTCGCTCCGCTCATTTGCTCCGTCCCCAGGCACCTGCCCAGGTTGCCCCCTCACCCATTCAAGGCCTTTCCTATAACGTCATCTTCTCAATGAAGCGTCCTGGACATATTTTTAAAATTTGCTTTTCTCCCTTGCATTCCTTCTCCCCCTTTCTATTATATTATTTCCCCTATACTTCCATGTAAAATACTATATATTTTACTTATTTTGTTCATTGTCTGTCTCTTCCCACTAAAATGAAAGCTCCTGAGGGAAGGGATCGTCCCTCTTTTTTGTTTCCTGCACTGCCCCCAATTCCTGGAACAATGCCCAGCACATAAGAGAGAGCCCACTGTGTTTGTTGAATGAATGAATGAGCAAACCTATGGAGAGAGGCTGCTGGAAATCAGCAAAGTCAAATGCAGTGCATTTAGATGTAAACTGTTTCATGGCCATAAGGGCACTTTCTTTCCTGCTCCCCACCATCCTGCACACAAGCACGTGCCCACCTCCACCAGGGAGCCCACACTGCTCACCGGCCTGCTGTGGCGGGGGCGGCACCGGATGCGCAGCACTGAGGCTAGGATGACCACAAAGATGGTGCCCACCACCGTCAGGAGGATCCACACGTCATAATCTGGCTGGGAGAGCGAGCAGAGAGGGAAAGGGTCATACTTCTGGCAGGAGCTGGGCCAATTTGGCAGGAACACAGGATCCTCGGTGACACAAAGATTGCTAAAGGTCCCCTTGAGTCTTCCAGGTGAGGGGATGGGGTGGGAGGAACCTGCAGGTGGGGTTAAGCGGATCCTCCCTGCCCACGGGCACTCGTAGGAGAGGCTCTTCCAGATGTCAGCTGTGAGGTTGCTATCTGAAGGCTCGTGCGCTTGGGAAAAGGGGAAAAAGGGACCCCTCCCTGAGAGGTGAGAAGCTACCCAGTGAGCAGCTGGGTGAGGTCTGCTGCCAGCAGAGAAACACCAGCCAGGGTTCGGGGGTCCCCAGGGCCCAGGGCTTCTTTCATTCTGGCTCTGCTACTCTATGCCATGAAACCACAGAGCTGAAAGCAACTTTAGAACTCAGTTGGCCCCATCTGTTTTTTCTGCAGATGAGGCCCAGAGAGGGAAGAAACGTGCCCAGAGGCGCACAGCTGGTGGATGAAGTTGTACAAGGGGGTTTCTAATGTCTCTTCAGCTCCAGGAGTCCAAGGGCTTTTGGTAGGAGATGCCATGAGACAAAGAGAGGGTAAGAGCAGGTGCTGGGGCAGGATCTGGAGGTCCGCAGTGCTTACCCAGGTTGGGGGCTCCTTCAGCTCAATCCTCACATGGGCCTTCCGGTTCTTGTACACAAACTCCATCAGCTTCTCAGCATCATGACCCCAGATCAACACCACTGGCCAAGTCAGCCCTAGGGGCTGCTGCAGCTGCAGAGCAAAAGTGACGAGAAGGTCTGCTGTGTCCTAACTTCTCCATCCCCTGGCCACTTTATCCTCCTCTGCCCAGCCCCCTCCTCAAACACCCCACTGTCCCTGGGTACCTGCTCAGCAGCAGCCCTATCCTCAGTGATGTCAAAGAGGACGGCGCTGGCTCCTCGCTCACCCGCCATTCGGGCCTGCAGAGACACATCGGAGGCCCAGCTGGGGTCAGAGAAGGACACAGCCCACCCGTGCCCCCACCTTAGCTCCCCACCCCTTGCTAGGATCTTGCACACACCACACCTCTGCACACTCAGATGCAAAGGGTCAGTGGGACCGGGATCCCCTGCCCCGCCCTGCCCTGAGTTCACCCAGGCCCTACGGCCTCCAAGGTCAACATTAGGGCCTTCCTTCTGCAATGGAACAAACCCTTAACAAGGGTTTAATGGGTGTCAGGTGGTCAACTAGGCCCTAAGGATAAGGCCAAATAAGGCAGTTTCTGCCCTCAAGGTTCTACCAGCCTGCTCTCACTAGGAAGCGTGTGAACAGAGCAGGGAGGGACCAGCACCCCAGAGAGTGAGAGTGACCAGTCTCCAATACAGAGAGGGAGAGGGGGACAGCAGAGAGGTGGAGAGCTGCTTCAGAACAGAGCTGGGCTTTCTAGGGTCCAGCCCTGCCTGACAAGAGGAGACCAAGTTCCAAGGACTTGGGACACGGTTCCTACACAAGGTCTCCATGGCAGAGCCCCAGGCTCAGCCCATCTCGTGGGCTCTCTCTCACTGCCACACTCTAGTTCACCAGTTCTTTCTCTGGCTCCAGTTCAGGGACTTAGTGGAGTCCCTGTCTAGTGCTTTATCCCTTCATCCCATCCCTGAGAGGCTGCACTAGAGACTCAGGTGGGGAGGGACCTGAGAGGTTGTTCCCACAAGGACACAGCTGTACACACGTGCACACGCACGCTAGCCAAGGCTCCGGGAGCAGGCCTGGGGAAGCAGAGTCTAGCCAACCAGGCAGAGCAGAGAGCAGAGCCAGGAAGAAAAAAGCAGGAATCTAGGGGCTCTGGGTGTGGGTTAAGAGAGGGGAGATAAGAGCCGAGGGCGGGGTGGAGGTACAAGGGCAAAGGACTGACAGACAGACACTGCTGTTACCCCTGGTGTCAGGCCTCCCGGCCCAGCACAACCACTTCCAGACTTCCTCCCTACAATAAGGGCTCATCTTGTCATGGCTTTGGGCTGCGCCCTCATGCCCCTGGGGGCCCGCTGAGTCTTTGGGGCCTTTTTGCAGGCACTGAAGGAGTTAATCCTTCTGCAAGTGGTGGTGGCAGGAAGAGGAGCCAGTGCTGGGGCTTACTCACACTCTCAGCGCTTTGATCTCTGCTTCCCTTCCTGGGGAGAGCCTGTTGGGGCAGGTCTCCTGCCAGGCAGGCCAGGGGAGCAGCCAGAGCTCCCACTCCGGCGCCCTGCTCCCTACTCCACAGGTGGCAGCAAGGCCAGGGGCCCCTCAGAGCTGGCAGCCTGCGGGCAGGGGAGCTGGGGGATGGTGGTGGCGGCATTCAAGTGGGGCCCTGTTTTGGTCAGGAGAGTAACTTCCCCCTTTGCTCCTTCTCTCCCTGAGAAGCTGGCCGGGGCCCTCCCTCTACCAGCACCCAGGCCCAAGCTTGCTGGGCTAATTGACTGGAAATTCACAGGACTCCAGGAGTTACTGATGAAATGAAGTCACAGGCTTCATCTCTCTCCTGCCCACTTCCTCCCAGGAAGTCCACCCCCCCACCCAGGAGACCCCATTTTCAGAGCCCTCTGAGCTCAGCTATGAGCAGCCCCAAGGGAAAGGAGAGGGACTCCTACAGCTACTCTCATGCTCCAGGACTTGGCCGAGGGGTGGGGAGGTCACAGCACTGAAGCTCCTGGACCCTCCACGCTGCTAGTCCCCATGTTTCCCATCCCCAGAATGAGACCCTGGACCCGGCCCCGTCTGAAAGAGCACGAGGGAAGGGCATGGACTTCCTTCCTTGGAGATTTTCTGACTTCCCCACCCCTCTCTCTTTGAAGGACTGGGGTAGGAACAGTGGAAAGTAATTAGCCTGACGCTCAAACACCCCAGTCCATTATAGCCCATAATTACAAAGTTGTAAAAGTGATCAAAGGGAGAAAATTGGCCAACAGGGGAAAGAAAAAGGACTTTCTGGCAGTGGTGTCCATGTCTATAGTTCTAGGAATCAAAAAAGCAACACTGAGGGCCAGATAGCAACCCATGCTGGGGCTATCCAGGCTTCAGTCCACCTGTACCAGAGAAAGTGGGGGAGGGAGGGAAAGAAGCCTTTCTTCAGGGACTGGAATCTGGAAAACAGAAATGGAAGACTGGGCTTTGGAAAGACAACCCAGAGACCTCTGGGAGCTGCAATGAGTCTGCCAGCCCTCTAGGGGCAGCAAGCAAGGCTGCCCACGGCCTCCAGCAGCAAGAGCCAATATGGCCCAGGACTTCGTCTTAGGTCTTCCTCTCCAGACACAGTGAACAATCTCTGTACATTTCCTCCACATCAAAGATTGACTGAGCACCTTCTATGCCCAGGGCATCAAGCCAGGGAATGCCAGGCCTCCAGAACAATTCCTAATCTAGTTATGGAGACAAAGCATATACATAAAATTATAATACTGATAACAACATTCTAGAGAACAAAATGAATGAAATAGACCACCAGTTTCCAAACCTCTCTTCACTGCAGAGAGCCCTTCTCTCCACTACCTCCACCACCATGACACACACACACGGAATCTGACACAGATCTTCAATATGCAAACAGATAAAGTGAGCTAAGGTTGGGGGTGGGGTGGGGGTAGGAAGGACGCTTGGTTTCCACCATTTCCCAAGACACCTCCATGAAACCCTGTGGGGAAAGTATGGCTGGAGACCCTGGTAGTGTGCCAGGAGGGAGGGGTTTCTGCTCCTGGTGGGCCGGCTGGGCTGGACCCGTCAGGAAAGATTCACTGGGGAGGTGGGACTCCTCTGGGCTTGAAAGCAAGAGTAGGAGGAGAGAGAAGGGACATAACTCTTATTGAGGCCCACTCTGCCCAGGGTGGGCAGAGTGCTTAGGTTCGAGTCCTGAATCTGCTACTAACTGTTACCCGTAGGACTTTGGGCAAGTCGCTTTACTGTTCTGTGCCTCAGTTTTCCTTTCTGTAAACTTGGGCTAATAATAGGACCTACTTCACAGGGTTGTTTTGAAGACTAAATAAATTAATCCATGTAAAGCCTTATCATAGGGCCTTGGCATAGTGTATGTTCTTTAAGCATTAGTCATTGCCACATCAGCTATTACTATGTTCCTTGAATCTGTCATTTCATTCACTCCTCTCAACAACTCTACAAGACGGTCATCAGCCCTCTTTTGCACTGAGGAAACCCAGGACTTCAGCCTTGTGAGCACCTGGTCACCAGACCACGGTTTCTGTGGTGAGAGAGGCCGGGCTTGTACCCACCCGTCGGCTTGCCTCCTGAGCCAGCTCCTTCCACTGTGCAAAGGCACAAGGTGATGAAGGCCCAGATAACCACAAGAATGGCTGTGGAGTTGCTAATAAAGAAACAGCAAGCAGTTGGGTGACTGAATAGAGGGAGAAGGGGTGGTGGTGACGAGAATGGAAGAGTCCAGAAGAATTATGATGAGGGTGTCAGAGACAGTAGTGAAAGAAAAAAAACCAACCTGTCACTGTGAAAGCATGGGGTGATGACAATAGTGGTGCTGTAAACATTCATTGAGTAATTGCTATGTGCTTGGCATAAGGCTAAGAGCTTCCATCTGGATTCTCTCATTAAATTCTCTAACTGCCTTATGGTGTAAGTTCCATCATTATTCCCATTTTACAGATGAGAAAACAGAGGTTTAGAGAGGTGAGCTACGATGTCCAGGAAACATGGAAGGACTGTAAAGATGCCAGGCCTCAGACCCAGAGCCGTCCAGCCCCAGAGCGGCAGCTGGCCATCAGTGGCGATGGCCCCACTGAGGCTAATCAACATGTTGGAGCAGAGCCAATGGAGGTCAGTGGTTTTCACACTTTCCTTATCAAAGACCTACCCTTTACCTATGCCTCCCTTGAGCTATTTAAAAAAAAAAAAACTTACCCAACTAGCTGCATTTATTATGTAACACATTTTCCTGTGAGATAACTTGTATTAACACATTGAACTGTTAGAATTCTAACCAAAAGCAAAAATTGAATATTTCAATTAATCCTATGGGACTCTCAAACATTGGAAGTAGCTCAAAAACCCACATTACTACCTTCACAGACTTCCTTTGGGCCAGGGGATCCCAGGTAGGAGCTACTCTGTCAGGACAAAGGTTGAGACCTAGGGGAAGTCTTGGACCTGGCCAGTGAAACAGCATGGGGCTAGA